>JAKLLW010001055.1:0-19480 GCA_022814695.1 Neocatenulostroma microsporum | reverse complement strand
GTATAAGGCCTATAGTAAGGTCGGATATAATCGTAAATCTAAGAAATACTAGCCGACTACTATCTCGTTATAGTACTATCCCCTCCGCTCTCGACTAAAAGGTAGACTATATAATAATCCTACTCCGCTACTAAATAATAACGGCTAGCCTATATAGGCCTCTACCTCTTAGGCTTCCTAGACCCCTAGCGCCTTATAAGGTATACTATAGTCGAGGGTAGAAGTAGAGCTTAATAAACTATTCGCTAAGGAGCTCTAACGTAAGAAGTATATAAGGAACTAGGAGCGTCGGTTAAAGCGTAGTAAGAGTACTAATTCTAAATCGACTATAGATAAGGACTCGATCTAGTATCGAGCTAAGCGTCGCTATAAAGCGCTTACTCCTACTAAAACCGCCGTCTACTTTATAAGAATACAATAGACGATTTAGACTAGAGTAGAAGCTCGTCTTACTTAAGCTCGAGAAGAAGAGGCTAATCGATACGTCGAGGCTACTATATAGCTATCCGACTTAAACTAGAACGCTAACTCCTAGACTTCCGGTAGTAGTAGTAGTAGTACTAACGGGACCGAATAGAGAGACGAAGATACTAGTACTATTACGAACGACGAAGCGGAGGCTAAGGGCCGAGGGGGTAAGGAATCTTCTTTATTAGAATATAATAAAGAAGAAGATATAGAAGATAGGGATAAGGTAGATAAAGGTAATAAGGAGCTAGAGTAGTAGCTACCGGTACTTAGTAACTTCGACTTTACGGAGTTTACTAATTAGTATTCTATTTATATAACCGACAACTAAGCCGATAGTATCCTTAGCTAGCGTACGATCGGTAGCCGTAAGGTAGTTATTCGGCAATATCGACTAAACTATTTTAATAACGATATAGTTACCGAGGGTTATCCTCTTTCGGAGGAGATTATTAAGCTAGCTAAGAGTATATTTAGATACGATAAGTTTATTAACCTCGCTCTACTAGTTACTAGATACCTTAGCTCGCTTACCTACTCGACTAAATAGCTTAGTCGCGCCGGCCGAAAGGTTACTACTAAGTATAAGAGGATAGCTAAGCTAGCTCTCGAGAATAGAGAGGACGATACCGATAATTAAAGCGATAGCGATAACGATAATAGGCTATCTAATACTTAGTACGATATCGTATAGCGTAAGCTAGTATAGAAGTACCTCGATAGTACCTATAGCGAGGCTATAGTTACTACGTTCTAGAGCTTCTTTAATAAGATCGTTACTCTCGATATATAGTATCTAGGTAGAATCTCGAAGTAATAGCGCTCGAAGACTTAGGCCCCTTAGATACTACTACTACGAGTCTATACGTAGAAAGAGATATAGGAGGATAAGTAGTAATACCGCGCTTACCGTAATAAGATTAATATAGAGTTATTAAAGAAGAGGCGTAGTACGCTATTATTAGGACTACTCTAGTAATAGTTAGAGGCTACTAACCTTCTAAGTAAGGAAGAGCGGTAACGGTATCTAGCGCTTATAACGGTATAATCGGTCTAGCGACTAACGCTACCTAGTAGAGCTTACTATAAGGTACGTTCTAAAGGCTATACCTTCTACGTAGATACTAATAATATATTAGGATTACGATACGCTCTATCTACGATATAATACTATTTAGATAGACTACTTCGGACTGCCTCTAAAGGCCGACCTCGTTATCGCTAGCCTCGCGACTAAAGCTATAAATACCTCGTTTAGGTCGACGTATTACGTTATTACAACTAGTAGTTATAAATACGAAATTAATATACCTATCTCCTTCTATTGTTTCTACGCGCTCTTACGCGCTTTTACGCGACCCTATTATAGAGTACCCTTCTATATACCTACCTATATAGCCCCTACCTCCTAGTACTCTTATACTACCTCTATACCGCCCCTATACTCTCTCTATACCTCCTAGTAGTATATAGAAGCCCCTATACCCTTCTAGACTCTAGGCCTAGGTCTAGTTTCTTAGTATCGAGATAGCTAAACGTTAGGTTATCTCTACGTAAGGTATATAAGTTAGAGAATTTTTCGTACCTACTAGAAAAGGCTAAATAGCCTAGTAGTTTAAGTTAAAGGTATCCCTTCTCCCCTATTAATTAATTCCTTAACGGATTACCTTAATAAATACGTAATTATAATATAAATTTAGTTATCCCTACTTAGAGCGGTTAACTAACCGATACTATAAACTATTTATCGCTAATAACGATAAAAATAACCTATTTAATTACTCTAAGCTACTATAATATCTTATTAAAATAAATATTTACTAATACTATATACCTATAGGATCTAACTCTTTTTACTAGATTCGCTATAGCTGTACTAACTATAGTACTATAGGAGTAATTTAAGTACCAATATAATAGCTAGTACTATAAGAGTAATTTTAATACTAATATAAAGCTACTAGTACTATAGTAGTAAATACTATACTAATAATACTATAAGAGTAATTTGTGAGCCAATGGGTACTATTGGAGTAATTGTCCGTCACGATTAGAGTTCAAAGTCACATGACAAACAGGTTGGGGCCCCTTACTCCTATTCGTGCATCGCGACACTCAACATGCAACTCGGTTTGCAAGCTCATGGGTACCGGTGCACGATATCTGTGGCTGGAATCCAGTGCGAGCAGGAGCAGTCTTGAAACACTCACAGCACTCATAGTCACACCGAGATGTCACTGCCTCTGCATCAGACCGCGGCGGCCAAGCGTCCGTAGTCCGCAATGTGCTTATCCATGATTCAACTCTCCCTACCTTAACATTCTGCTGTATCGGTACCAAATGAGGCTGCTGTGGTGTTGAAGGTACGCAATGCGACTGGTGGTGCTGGGAGCCAGCGGCAGGACGGGGTTTCATGTCATAGAGCAAGCGCTGAGTCGAGGTATGGAAGTCCCACGGAGCTGCTACGCATTCCCAGATGGAGGGTCTCACAGATCACCACAGGTCACAAAGTCACTGCACTGGCTAGATGTCGTACCCATATACCCGCGAGGGATGGCCTCAACGTCTGCGAAGGTGCGTTCTCTAACGTGTTGGTCCTGTCGAACAGTCTTCTAAACTCACCAGGCACACCGCTCCGCACTCAGGACATCGGCAAAGCCTTCGAAGCCTTCAATGGCTGCCCTCTACCCAAGGCAGTGGTCGTGTGTCTCAATCCAAGCAGGAGATCCGATAGCCCATTCTCGCGGCCTACAGTCCCGCCGCGTTTTCTGGCCGACAGCGTGACCAACGCCATCACAGCAATGAAGCAACACAACGTCCCCAAGATCGTCGTCATGCAAGCTCTAGGAGTGGGCAACTCCTTTTCCAATCTACCCTGGTGGATGCGTTACGTACGGCATTGGACGAACATCAGGCACTCTTACGATGACCACGACCTCGTGGATCAAGAGGTCAAGGTGGCGGGCGTCAAATATGTCCTGCCACGGCCGCCTCTGCTGACCGATGGAAAGGCCGGTCCGGTAAGGACCTTCGGAGATGCTGGAGATGGCATCCAAACACTAGCGATGATATCGCGGAGATCAGTGGCGAACTTTTTGCTAGATGCTTGTGAGAAGGAGGACTGGGACATGAGTACGCCGGTCATTACAGCTTGATGGTCTCTGGAAGGACTATGTATCTGCTCAACACGAACTATTTGCAACCGGTTCGATCACTGCCTCAGCTCAGAAATTGCCTCGCTTCTGAACAGAAACCTCAGGAAAGCTGCTCGTGTCCGACAAACACCCTGCAACCTTCCCCTTAAATGCCTCATCCATCCACGTAGTCGTAAACGCCGTCAGGATCCTCACCATCTCGCTCGGCACAATCGTGCCCAGCAGACCGACCAAAGCCGTCCTGCTCTGCCCAGCCGCCTGAAGCAGCGTAGGCACATCCGAGAAGCTCTCGTGCGTCGTATTCGCAACTTGCAGTACCAGTTTCGGTCCCTTCAGCTGCGGCCACGCCGCCACCCAAGTAGGGTCGTCGAAGGTATCGTCGTGTGTCATGAAGAGTACTGGTTGGGACGCTCCAGACAAGTCTGGCGATCCGGAGATACTGCCGTCCCAATTGACCGCGGCTCGGATACGAGGGTCCTGGCTAGCGGCGAGAATGGCGGCAGCACCACCCTCGGAGTGTCCGAACACGGCGATACGGTCGGTAGGAAACGGTCGGGCTCCGCGATTGGGGAGGAGTTCGCTCATTGCGGTGGCGTTGCTTAGCTGGTCAATAATGAAAGATGCGTCGACAGCCCGGATGGGCAGGTGCTCTGCGAACTCAAATGTGCTTTGGGTAGTGTCATTGTTGTATACCGCGTGGCCATCAGGATAGACAATGATGTTGGCGTCCTCCGGGTGATCGATGGTGATGACTGTGAAGCCTTCGCTGGCGATGGCGGAGGCCAGGACATTGTAGTACAGGCGAGGAATGCTATAACCTGCGCTCGCAACATCAGCTTGCGATCTGCCACTCTTCCACCTTTGCGCGGACTACCTGGAGAGAAGAGCAGGATGGGGGTGTCATTTAGAGGTGAGCAGTTGTCTGAGCACACTGGCAGGCGAGCTCCCAGGAACAAAGGCGTGAAATTGGCGGAGATGTTGAAGATTTGTTCGAGGAATGGTCCCTGGTACTCTGCAGTCTTGTTGGGCATGTACGGGACGGCCACAGTGGATGCGCACGTCGCAGGCTGGAAGACCGACAGCATCAGGGTTCGAGGCGTTGGCGTTGCAGCGTAGGGATCTTTGCGGGTATAGTCGATGAGAGGTCCGGTTGATAGTGTTAGGTTGTATTTGCCGGGTGGGTTCGGGACCAGGTACCCTGCGGTGGCACTCGCGAGCAAGAGAAGAATGATCGGAAGCTTTGCCTGCATATCTGCGAAAGGCGTTGCGCCCACGAATGGAAACGTCGCGGCGATTCAGACGTGCAGGAGAGCAGGCGACAAGAAGGGTATTTTAGGAGGAAGTTCGGAATAGAGATCGAGGGAAGCAAAGCTCTCGTATACTCACCGAAGCTCTCGTATACTTACCGAGAATCATGGTGGCCGGCCATCCAATGGGATATAGGACCATTATACTGTGCTAGTAGTATCAACTGCTTAATCAGACTTGCACGCACAGAACACATACGGTGCCATTGAGGCTAAGCCTCGGGGTTGCGTATAGCCCTGTATCCAGCATCCATTGAGAGCATTTACAATGCGGATGCCTGGGAGCTCAACCGGGACAACCCAGAAGATTTTCGGCCCCAGTGAGGTTCCGTGATGGCTTTACCGCGAGTCAGCTCATTTGCAATGGCAATGCGGTCCGTACTAAGCCGACAGCCAGGTAGCAATAACGAAGAAGCGAGAGCAAATTAGCGAGAAGGCACTGGATGCAGAAGACTCAACAGCGGGCTTTCTCATCTACCAAAGTAGTAATCCACCGGTTCGCAGCTTCCATGTTACAGTATATACGGCAGAGCGGCGCGGCGATCCAGATTAGATGGTGATACGCGCATCTAAATGCAATGGCCTTTGCTTGGTATCCCCGGAAGCTAGCAGATCTCGAGATCTAATCGAGAACTAGGTGGGTCATCGTAGACCTGATGGCTCCCCTTCTCGACGACTGGGAAGGAAAAGGGCGGTGGGACAAGGTAGGACAAGAGAACTGTAAGATCTACCACTCATACCCGCCCCCTCTACCAGCAACCTCCTGCTCAAGCGCCTCCAGCACCCTTCCCGTCCCAGACCTTACGACACTCATCTGCGTGTCCGTCTTCACCCTCGAGTAGAAAACCGGACAATCCCTCGAATCGCACTTGATCTCCTCCTCCGGGGTCAAATTCGCACAGCTCCGGCACACCTCATGCATGTCCCTCGCCTTCTTCTCTGCACCCTGTAACTTCCTTCGTAACGCTAGCAGCGTCTGCGGGCTTCGTTCGTATCGGCAAAGATGGCATAGCGGGAGTTGCACACCCTGGGCGTGAGCAGGTACGGGAGGTAGTTTCGTCCGACAGACCAGGCAAAGACAGGAACCCATATAACTCTCCATAGTCTTCCTCCCCTTCCCCTTCCCATTCCCCTCAGCCTCGCCTCCGCCGCCAAGCATCCGTATCCTCTGAACCTTAGGCATCTCATCATACCACTGCCTAACATTCGCCCCCACCAAATTGAAAATCCTCTCCAAAGGCGGGATCAAATTCTTAGAGATATAGTACTCCGCATCCAACTCCGCAAACTCATCATGAATCAACCTCTCAGGCTCCACGCACCGTTCCCACAACCTCGCTCCCGGAGCGCCAGCGATGGCTACATAAGGTACCCGCTCTCCGTATTGAGGCTCTGTTCGCGGGTCGCGAAGCATACGGCGTGTAGCTATCAGCGCTCCAGGCGGCGGCGGCCCCTTGTCGGCGTAAGTGCCCAACTTAACCTCCTTAGCGAAGCAGAAATCCTGCACCGAAAACCTCCCCGTCATAATCTTCATACACTGCTTCTGAAAGTACTCCTTCACCTTACTCAAATCGCTCGTCCGAAAAAGCAGCTTAAGAGCTTTCTCCTCGATCTTCTGCTCCGCGGGGGTCCCATCCCGACGTACAGTCTCAATCCCTTTAGCGTCGAACTCCGGCTCCTTCTGCCCTGGACTTTCGTATTTGAAGCCGACGTAGCGCTTCTTGGCCAGCAGAACGCAGGGGTGATAGACCTTCTCGAACTTCAGTTTAACCGGGCGAGGATTCATGTCGGTAACTTCCTTAGCAATCTCGTCGCCGATCTTGAAAGCTTCTTCCCTGCTCCTTCCCTTTAGGTAGACGAACAGGGAGTCCGTGTCGCCGTACACCACCTCCGCTCCCCATCTCTCCACACTATGTATCAACGCTATAGCCTTCTCCAGCGTCTCTCTCCCCGTCTGAACGATAGAGTCCGCAATCTCCGAACAAGGCATCCTCCCAGAAAAACTCGCACTCGTATACCCATAAGTAACATTCGCAATCAACTTCAACGCCAACTGCCGATTATTCAACAACTGCTGCAAAGTCTTATCCCCCTTATCAACCTTCATCCCACTCTTAACCATCACCCTCGTCTCCAGAATCTCTCCTAACATCTTCGCCAAAAGACTCTTCCGCATCTCAGGCTTCACGTACATCATGCCATTCGGACTAATATTAACTTTATCCTTCACCAACTCCAATAACCCCGGCTCCCGTTTGAAGTCAGCGAAACCCATTTTGTTGGTCCCGCGCCAGTTGGTAATCCGTCCCAAGCAAGTAGAGTAACAATAATTATAAGCAATCATAACACTCGGATACAGACTCTGAAAATCCAGTACCAGAAGCGGACTCGTATAGAACGCACTCTGCGGCTCCATGACCAAGGGCAGACATTCCAGGGCATTCTGCGCTCCCACCTGTTTTCTCGAAGGAGAGACCAAGAGGAAAGATTCCGGTTTCGCGATCCGAAACATTAAGCTCTCTACCTTAAACTGGCTGCCACGGCTGAAGACCGAGAAGAAATCTACCCCGAGCAGACGAGCTTGTTCAGAGGTTCGAGGGATGAGTTCGTTGGCGTCTAGGATTTCTAGGTCGAGGCGGGTGCGCGTGATGTAGTAGTCTAGGACTTTACTTAACCTCCTCGAAGTTCCTCCCATGTACCAGCGAGTGAGGGTAGAGAAGGAGTAGTGCGGGATCCGGCGGTGCAGGAGGTGGAAGACTACGTTCTCCATGGTGTACTGCAGTAAATTCAACTCTGACCTCATAGCTCTCCACACATTGATCGTATGGCGTCCCGTTATCCGCACAGTACTCGTGTGTGTGAAACCCCAGCGATCGGCATCTTTCCCAAAGCGCCCGTGGGACTGCGATTTCATCCGCGAAAACTCGTCCGGGAGGTTGAACTCATACGCTAATCGAGCGCGCTCGATGAGGTAGCCCCAGCTGGTATTGTGGACTTCGTAGCCTGTGAGTATGTCTGGGTCGTAGGTCCTTACTATCTCCACCATTCTGTTGAGTAGATCCAACTCATTATCCTCCGCATCAATCTGCACGCCATTTCCAACCATCCTGCGTATTTTCTCCGGCAGAACCTCACCTTCTTCGCCCTCTTTGACGAGCACGACTATACCCAACTTCGTTTCCTCCTCCATCTGCTCATCCGCAAGACACCACACCACCATAGCCACCTCATCTTTCTCCGGGTCCGGCGCTAGATCCGCTCGGGAATTGACATGAACTTCCAGCGCCATAGTAGACATATACCCAGTCTCATGCTGCACACTAGTACTCTTCCTCTTCTGCGAGAACTTAAACCCATGCCTATTCTTCTGCGTCGGCCCCTCAATCTGGCTGAGCTCAGGTGCTGGGCGGTTCTTACGTTTGACCTGACTAGCAGTCGGCGGTCCATCGACTTCCAAAGCGTCTAGGTCGTCAAGACCGTGGGAAGAGGCTTCGGCGCCCAGCCAGGATTGTACTTCCGAGAAGGTGGGTGGTGGACGCATGATCTCCCAACTTTTCAACGTACATGCTCGTCTCCGTCTTTGCTCTTCGAGCTCAATCTTCGCCTTGTCGACTGCGGGAGTCTTTCCGGTTGGCTGTCCGCCATTCCCGTCAAAGGCTGGTAGAAAGGGAAGAGTATTGCTTTCCAATCTGAACTCCTGACCAGCATACTCTCTTGGTCGGTCGGGGACGTCGCGCTCATAGCTGTAGTAAGCGTCTTGGTAGATAACCTTGGGTTGTACTGTCTCGTCTACCTCCACGAAGGATGGTGGTAAGGCGCTGAAGATAAAGACGTCCGCTTCAGTCGGCAAGTTGAAGGTGGAGGCGTAGTTGACTGCTAGCCTTGGGTCGATGGTCGGTCGTTCTTTGGTAGGTGATGACAAGCTTTCTGAAGGTCTGGTGGCCGTCGAACCGTTCGTCGCGGAGACATCAGTAGAGAAGGACAGATGCTTCTGACTACTATGCTGCGAGCCTCTCTGCGGTCCCAGATCCTCCCTCTGGCTGAGTCGAATCTGCGTATCCGGATCCAGCGGGTCCTTAACCACCGGGAACCCCAGCCTGATTTTCTGTGGCGAAGATGATCGCGAAGCCGAAGACTGCTGAGACGAAGGCGGTTGTTGTGAGGATGGAGGCTGCTGAGCTGAAGGAGGGACATTCTGCTCAAACTCGTCAAACCGTTGGCGGAAGCGTTGCGAGCTCGGCGGTACGTCTCCGACACCCTCATAATCTGGTACGCGACCTTTGGCGAAGGTAGGTGCTTGAGGTCTGGTATCGCGTACGCGGAAGGAAACGTGCCTTGATCGTGGTCTCTCTTGCTCATCCTGGGTTTCGATTTTTGGCCGCTTGAATTTGCCTTGGCTGCCACTAGGCTCTGCAGGCCGCTTCAAGTTCTCACCTCGCTCGGCAGCGCGTGTTGTCTCAGCAGGCACATGCTGGTCCTCAACTTGCTCAGCTGCATGCTCAATCTCCTCGGCATTGCCATTGACTTTCGCCTCGCCCAGTCCACCGTCAACTCCAGCATCGCAAAGCTTCTGCCGCTGCGTAAGAGCTTTAGTCCGCGCGATATCTTCGTCGCTACCGTAGTCGTCGTCTTCGGCGACTTGAGCGATGGAACTCATATCCACCAGCGCGTCGTCCTCATGCTTCATGCTGTTCGTCTTCGCCTTCTGATCCATAGGCTCCTCCAAACCATCTAGCTCGCCCTCCGCCTCGCTGTCCCCATTCTGCACCTTCCACTTCTTCCCAAGCCTCTCAGAGAACAGCTCCTCCACGCTCTCCAACACTGTCTGCACCCCGTCATCCTCCTTCCCCTTCCCTTTCTTTCCCCCAAAACTCTCGAAAGTGATATCCCCGCCTCCTCTAGCCTCCCTTTCCTGCTGCGCAAGCTCCTCAACCATCTCCCTGAACTCCTCCTCATGTATCCAACCCCCTTTACTATCATTCCTCGGATCCGCACTCATACTCACCAGAACCTCCTTCGGAAAAGGTGAAGAACTCGGATCCGTAATCCCCATCCTCAACTTCCGTCGCCTCGTCTCGTCCTTCCACAACCCGGCCATGGAATGCACCAATTTCTCCTCCGGCGGTAAGTTTTCGAGGGAGCTGAGGCGTTCGATAAAGCTGTGGTGGAGCTCGCGGGGTTTGATCTCGTGACGATTGAGGATGTCTTCGACGCGGAGGTCGACTTCGAGCTGGCAGTGCGATTGCCTAGGGTGCTTCTGCTCGTCTAGGACTTGGTCTTGAGCAATGGACCCATCGTGCCAAAGATGGGTGTAGTCGTCCAACTCATCCTCCTCAGGCACCGGTTCCCTCCATCCAACTTTGTCTGCGGGTACTTCGATGTATGCGCAGCCGTAGAGGTTGAAGTCGCACATCCATTGCAGGAGGAACTGGAGATGCGCTTCATATGGTTGGAATACTCGCTGCAGTATCGCTCCTTGCTGTAAAAGGTCTGTGAGACGCGTCATGTGGAGAGGATTGAGGAGGTAGATCTTGAGGTAGTAGTGGTAGCCGACGTTGTAGCCGAAGAAGGGGACGCCTTTGACGAGGCTGATGTGGGCAACGAACGACGCATTGCGCGGGTTGTCGTAGGGGTTTCTCCTGTATGAAAGTGCTAAGGCATGGTCGATTGAATGCCTCAGTGTCGAGATATACCTCTCGACATCATCTTTCTCCAAACTCTCGGTGTATGGGATGAAGAGATAAGGCAGAGCACCGTGGATGTGTGCGCAGACTTTCTGCCCGGTCTCTGTTGCGCCGAAGACTCTTATGACTGAGACGTTCGGCAGGTTGTTTCGCTGGGTGGAGGAGATGCTGGACGAAGGACCCCATAGTGGAGGATCGAGGGAGGAGGGAGGGTGTTGGTAGTGGTCGATGCAGTTTAGGCGGACACGAAAGATGTTTGGTTCAGCCATGGTCGCGGTACGGGTGGGCGAGGGTCATCGTGGGAGGCCCATATGTGGTAGTGTCTCAAGCGCGCGAGGAGAGGTAGGTGAGAGGGGGATGCGATGTGGCGATAGTATTGAAGAGGCGTCGCGCGTGCAGACGCGTGCATCAAAGTGTTTACCTTTAGATCTCTAGATCTAATCTTATCTAATCTCTCGAACCGCGTTTTCACTGCTTCTTCCAATGGCAGTTTCTTGCAGCGAGCTAGCGGCTGGCTTCCGAGATGTGTTGCAGATCTCGCAAGCGCGAACTCTATTTCGCGCTCCTTCTTGTCCAGTCCTCACCAAGCTCACCTTCACCACCATCGTATACGATACTTTGCTTACCCACTTTCATCACATGTCCACACAGATAGACCGTCAACCGATCCGACAGCCCTTTATCGATTGACCAAACGCGCCTCAGGCTATCCTGTCGCGAGACAGCTCAAGTCTTACTGTGTGCACTCATCTCCTGCAGTGCTTATTGCTATTACAGTCTCGGACATATCGTTCATTACGCTTGGGTGGCTTCCTGCAGGATTCTCTTATGCGCAGCTAAGATGGGGCATTGTTAGACAAATACCTTCATACCACCGGAAGACCCGGTCGCACCACCGCATACCACACACGTCGCCAGCCATGGAAACAGTGACCAGTAACCTTCCGTAAATCCCACAGGTGCAGCCATCAGCATGCGAAGTACCGATTTCAGCCTCACTTGGACTTCCTCACAAGCACTCGCGCCTGTCCACGCTGCACATCCCTCTTGCTGCTGTGGCATACCATACTTCTCCTCGAAGTGTAGCTATTCCTTCTGCAGTGGTGAGATCAGCATCACTTGCCCGCTACACGAAGCGATGTAAAGGCATTCAAATATGTCGGCAGCGATCCGCAATTCCCGGAGACACCGATATGTGATTTCACGACCACGTCGCAGCCTTCTCTACTCCATGTAGCATTTCGAAATTGGGGTCAGTAGACCAACTCAGCTTGGTTGCATTGCGCAGGCAGCTCCCACTGCAGCTTGCCGGCCCCTCGCTGGAAGCGCTCGCACGCCTGCTGAGCCCTCTCGGTGCATGATGACACGTTGGGCAGGTATCCGACCGAACATAGCGGCAGCTGTAACGCATCTTGTGAGGCTTGTTGGGCTGCTGCTAAACGGTCATCTAGTCTGCTATGAAGTCAGACAAAGCGGCGCAGCGTTGGAGACGTCTCGGGTTGCCGACTACTAGCGGGCTCAATTGGACCACCGTGATATGGTTGAGCTGCACGGCACGAAACCATAGCCCGCACATCGGACTACTCCAAGACGGGCGGATTGCTGCAAGGAGTCCCGTCGCAAATTACAACCTTTACACTCGATCGGCCTTTGGAGGCTGCTTTCAGGGGTCGGACAGGTAGGAGGCTGCAATGCCATACCCTTTGCGGGACAAACAGGATAGTTCTAGGCAATGCAGTGCTTCCGATCTACTGGCTCTGGTAGGTCGGTCTCCAAACAAACAAGCGAGGTACATATGAGCAGGACGAGATTGCACGGTCGGATAGCCGACGAAGGAGTACAGAGCAAGCAGTTCCACAACACGAGGTACGAACTGCGTAGACTCGCTAGAGGAGACTGGAGGGCGGCCAAGCCAAGTCTGGCCATCACATCCTCATAACTTTAGCGCGCACCATCTCGCACACCTTGCGACCGAATTCCAGACTCGTCAGTGCTACTATCTTTCCAATTGGCGGCTCTCGTCCCGCATAACAGATTGGCTATACAGACAAAGCCTTTGCTGCGCGCTCTGGGATCGGTTTGCCATCGGTGGTAAGCAGCAGGTCAAACGTCAAAGCGGCGAGGCGGTCAGTCCTGGGTAAGTCAATTGTTCGCGAATACTAGCGAAGGTGCAGATGTCAACAGTACACGTTTGACTAGAGGAGGCAGCCGTTTGACGTGGATGTGAGAAGGCACATCAAAACTCGTAAGCATCGCCACTTTGACGTTTGACCTGCTGCTTACCACCGATGGCAACCCAATCCCACAGCGTGCAGCAAAGGCTTTGAGGGTCGGCGGAGAATAAGCCGGCCCACCAGGGTGGCACTTTGCTCACATGGCAATCCATCCACATGACAATACAGGTCAGTAGCGACCTTTATTCGCCTTTGACTCACGCAGCCAGCAGCTGCAGAATCAGACCCAACAGACGGAGACGTCGTCAAAGAGATGCTGTCGCAAGTTTGTGGTGTTCTGTTTGCTGCCTCTCATTATGCATCTGATACACGGACAAGTATCGCAAGCGCAACGAGATGCTATACGACACAGGTCTCTTCGGGTTGTTACTGTGCTTCTCTTCCATCGCAAGCAGTCGTCAAAAGGCCACATGGCGACCACAACCACGACCACACAAACAACAGCTGGGACTGCGTCAGCTAGCACAGCTGGCGAGCGTCCCTCGTTCTACGACGCAGACTACGCACCGCAGCCGCCACCTGGTGACCGGGGCACGGCCCTCACTGTGCGGTCGAACTACTTCAATATCAGCCCAACTCTTCTCCCTGCAAAGCTCTTCATCTATTCTTATGGCTTTCCGCAGATCGGCACCCGAGACCTCAAGAACAGCAATGTCAAGAAGGAGCTCGTCCGACAGGTGCTCCGACACTCGTTCTTCGCCGCAAACAGTGCCCATCTCAGTACCGACTGGATTGGCACTCTGGTATCGATGATCGATCTGGAGCAAGCGAACAACAACACCTTCTCAGCAGCTGGTCGGATGGACGTCATGGTGAACTTCCAGAATCAAGCGCAGCCTGGCCAAACGACTCCTCTGATCGTCGGCGTTCAACGGACCCGTGTCCTTCTCAAGAGCGACATTGGTGATTACGTGGTTGGCAGGGCCTACTCAGACTGCTCTGCATGGCTTTCAGCAATCAACATCCTCGCACGTAAACACGTAGCCAATCAATCTACCAACCCAATCTCCGTCAAGGTCGGCAGCAACAAGTTCTTCCCGCTCCATCATAACCAGCAAGATAACTGGCAATGTGGCCTGCATCCTCGAAACGGCTTCTACACTTCGGCGCTTGCACTTCGGAATACCATCGCCATGAACCTGCACTACGTCGCTACTGCTTTCGTTACATCCCAGCCTTTGCTGAGGTACGTCTCGGCATACGAGCAGGCCTTCAACCCAGCGCAGATGACCGCCGGTCAAGCGAGGAGACTGGACTCATCGTTCAGAGCAATTGCCAACCAGTTGCAAGTTCGCTACATGTACACACCACCAGACCCGGCGAATCCGCAACGGTCGGCCGTCTTCGCCAATCCAACAGCTGGCCGCCTCAGGCGCATCAATGGTTTCGGCGACAGCGCTCGCACGCAACGCTTCCAGCACGGCACGTATGGCAATATCTTCGTCGCAGACTACTTCAACAACCATGTGCTGCTTCCGACGAACCCGCTGCAGTACCCAGACCTCTTGGTTTGCAACACTGGGTCCAAGGACCATCCAGTCTGGGTTCCATCCGAGCTACTCTACATCGAGCCGCATCAGGCGAAGCGCGGCATGCTTCGTGATACGGAAATGGCGCGGATGGTGCCGGTTGCACAACGCTTGCCGCTGCAGAATGTCACTGAGATCGAGCGAGCTCTTCAACCAGGGCGCTTCTTCGACACTGCGTACCTGCAGCAGAACTCGCGTATCGTCATCACTCCGACGATGATGAAGGCAACCGCACGGATTCTGGACATCCCTACCCTTTTGTACAGGAATGGGCAGCGGATCCAGTCCGGCTCCGACAACGGTCGTCTGCTTTCTGGTCGATGGGACGTGAAGGGCAAGGATTTCGAAGACCCAAAGAAGCTGTCCCACTTTGGCATCATTGACATCGGCGCAGGCGTCAGCAGCCAGGTGTACGGACAGTTTGCGGCCGCTTTGAGCGATTATGGCCTGCAGCCGGGCGGTAGACAGCGACAATACGGCATTGAGGATGCAAGAGACACTTCCTCCCAAGAGCTGGGCGGCGCCTTAACGAGGCTGAAGGGACGACTAACAAATGCGCTGCGCATTGTGCTCATTATGCTGCCGAACGACAACAAAGATGGCTATGCCAGCGTCAAGGCATGGGGAGATACATTAGCCGGGATTCACACGGTCTGCATTACGCCCGCCAAAGCATCGTCGCTCTCCAACAAGGCATTCCAGGCAAACATCGCGCTGAAGTTCAATGCCAAGCTCGGAGGACGCAACCACATCGTGACACACGGCGCGCTTCACCGACCGAACTGCAACGGGACCATGGTCGTCGGCGCAGACGTATCGCATCCTGGTGTAGGCAGCGTGCCGCACTGCCCGTCGATCGCTGCAGTCGTGGCGAGCTGCGACAAGACCGCGGTGACATACCCTGGATCTCTACGTCTGCAGGTAAGCAAGCAGGAGATGATCGCCGACCTGGCTATTATGATGCGTGAGCGCTTGCGACTGTGGTACCACAAGAACAACAGGAGCTTACCGTCCGACATCCTCTTTTACCGCGACGGCGTCAGCGATAGCCAATTCGCCTCTGTCAAGCTTGAAGAGCTGCCGCGCATCAGACAAGGCTGTGTTGACACTGCAAATGAGTTCAAGATTCAGAACTACAATCCCAACATCACCATCGTCGTCTGCAACAAGCGCCACCACACCCGCTTCTACTCATCTGACAAACCCGCAGATCACCAAGGCTGGATGCTCGACCGCAACGAGAACTTCGTTCCTGGCCTCGTCGTCGACGACCTGAAGATCCGCTCACCATGGCATTTCGATTTCTATCTCCAGTCGCAGAAGGCACTCAAAGGTACGGCAAGACCAACACACTACTTCGTCATCCACAATGAGATGAACCTCTCGTCCAACATGCTGCAAGCAACGACGTTCAATCTGTGCTGGGCCTTCGCCACGGCGTTGACGCCGATCTCGTATGCGGCGCCAGCGTACTACGCGGATCGCTTGTGCACTCGTGGGCGCTGCTACTTGCGTCCGCTGCAGCAGCTCAGACATCCTGATCGTCCGGATGACGCGGCGCTCACGAATGGACTGCAGATAGCAGGCCGGGAACCGACGGATGACGAGAAGGATCAACACGTGTTGGGTCTGATTGCTGGTGGGCGGTATAACTTCTGGCCCAATGCTGGGAGCAATGTTGCTGGGCCGCAGATGGACGCATTGGCGGAGACGATGTTCTACATTTGATTTGGTGGCGGAGGCTTGCTTTCTTTCTGGGCGGATGTTTGATGATGAGGATGGATCATGGCCTTTTGAGGCCTTAGTCGCAGCTTTGCTCTGTCGGCTTTTGTTGCTTGCATTGGGTTATAGAGGCGCCTCAGGCTTGAGGCGTGAGTCGCAGTGGTCATCGCTGTCGGCTATGCAATGGTATGAAATAATCCAACTCCAGTCTCCTGTGCCACAACGTCTCATGCTGTCTGGTTTCTGTGACTCACTTCGCGTGGGTCTGTCAGCCCTGTGTCCTTTCCTCCCATGGAAAGGTGTTGAGCACGCTCATTTTATGTTGTAATGTAGACAACGCGGGGCGATACTGTTGGAAGGCGTTGTGTATAGGCGGGCTTGCTGCAGAGATGAATTGGCGGTCGTGTACGTGAAAGCTGCAACTTCTTATTCTGGTTAGCATCGAAGCACAGACGCAATCTGCAGCACATGCGGAAGCCGTCCACTAGTGCGAAAGACAGCGCACCAACGAAAGATGCAGGCTGACAGCCGACTTCCCTCTCAGGCTCTCACATCTTCTTGCAACGTTCTACATCATGTGGTCGTCTGCTGTCCCATGCGCGTCGCATGCCTCTGTCGACCATGGAAACCATTGACGAAGGCACACTGACGATGGCCTGGAAAGTGGATGCCTGGAGACTCATCACCTGCCTTCAGCCGCACCAAAGCACGAGCAGGGGGAACCAAGACCCGTGCAGTAGACCGCTTCGTGATAGCCCCTGCAATTGCTCCAGCAGCATCTCCTTTGACTCTACAATACATCCATGAACAACATCCTGCAACGACCGTTATTGCCACCGTACCTACATGAGCTGCACGTTGAACCCTCACTGGCACAAGGAGTGGCTACGTGCCCTGCAGGGCGTTCATAGTGATACCAGTGACTGGGACCAGGTACCGCTTAGGCCTCCCATGATTATACGCAGCCAGTAAGAGGTGGCTTCAGCCTTACAGAATGAGGACGCTACTGCCCGGTCCTGGTCCAGTTTCACGCAACTCACAGTGGGTCTCTGATGGATGCAAAGGTGCAACTGATTAGTTAACTGATCGCGTTGTAGTAATGGCCAGCGAGCACGAGGCCGTGTCAAACGGCAGCAGGCAGAGAAGCCCTCCGAAGTCATCTATCGCATGCCCAGCTCTCCAGATGAGCTCGTCAGTGCGGAGTTTGTGCAGTCAATCTCAGCGCTGAAACTGCAGAGGACATGGTTCGACTTCGTCCCATGCATGCTAGGCCTCAGCAACGCCACATCCGTCGCCGCGAAAGCCGTGGTCGCCGCACACCGTGAACTTGGCGCTGGCGAGCGAAGCTCAACACTCGAGACCACTCGCTCGAACGCCCTGTATGGCAAGGCTATCAAGCTACTGCAAACCTCCCTGGATGCTTCGGACACATCGCTTGTAGCCGTCAGCCTACTCTGGCTGTACGAAAGCATAGTTCAGAGCCAACCTAAAGCTTACTTCTCCCACGCTGGAGGCATGACAGCTATCCTTCTCTCTCGGCGAGTACAGTCCACTGGCTCCGATCCGCCGGACAGCACTGTCGCACGTGCGTTGCTGTACGGGAATACACATGGCACATTTCAGGAGCCTCTCTCCGCCGGCACTGCCTCGCCATTCGACGATCCTTTCTGGCTGAATCTTGAACCGGCGACTTTTGAGGCGGTCAGCGATGAGACGAGGAGGCTGAGAAAACTCAGCCATCAACTTATTATACGACTTCCTGGTCTCATCGCCAAAGTACGGGCGTTGAAGCAGGCCCTTGATGCTACCACGACCGCTGATTTTAACGAGCAGCAGTGGAGCGACGCGGTCAAAGCGGCACACGAGATCTTGAGGTTGAAAGATGACTACGCCGAAACGGTTCTTCTACGTCCAGTCAAGGTGAGAGAAACAAAGGATGCGTACGACAAGACAATCGCACCATTCTCCTTTAGTTTCGACTCCGCTTTTGACAAGGAGACAATGATACTATACTGGAGTTCCCGACTCATGATCCTGAAGCTCTGTATGGAGATTGAACGTCTGTACAACAGCCATAGCAGCAGCGGCCCCACGCGGCCCCACGCTACCACTATGGCCGCCACGGCCCACTCGTTCTATGACCTTGGCACCCTAGAAGCAGACCAAGACCGCCTAGTCACCAACATCCTGATGACCTGGCAAGATGGCTTCTGGCAAGCCAACCCTTTCAGTATAATCTGGGCCGCTCTGATGGGCAGAGAGCGGCCCTTTCGGGGCAAACCCGTCGAGGCGGTGAGGACATGGATCTGGGCTAGGAATAGCGAAATGATGGAGGGGTGGCCGGTCAGGAGAACTATGGCTGAGATGGATCAAGAGAGCGAGTCTTTAATCGGAGGGCCGATTTGGCATTGGACGGATCCACAGAGAGGTGGAAAGTCTGCAAAGGAGGTGAAGACTACGAGTTGATCTCGTATGCATCGTCACCAAGGGCTCCAGGGTCTTCGGCATCATGCTCCTCCTTCCCAGTAGTGGAAAGCTGCTGATGGGAACGCTTCTCGGCTTGCCGGCTTGCCGCTCAGTAGAACACTGAGCAGACGAGAAACTCGAAGGAGCAGCATCCCAGGATGATAGGCTCAGATCGCAATTGTCGACATGTCGGCACTGCTGGAGCATCTAAATGTACGAGGTGCTCGCTGACGCCGATGAGGAGGTCTGGCTGTCTCAAAAACCACTCAGACACCGAGGACGGAGAGGAGCGGGAGTGACTCCTAGAAAGGGGTGGATATGGGCAGAAGCTGCAGTAGGAAGGAGCATCGCATGCAGTGGACACGGAGTAAGGCAGGTCGCGCAAGGGTGAAACTTTGTAAACGTGGTGAGGTGTCTTCAGCGTAGCAGAGGTTAGTAAAACATGCCAAGTGCGAACTCTCCGGTAAAGCATAGGGAGTACGCGCAATAGAATGGACAGTAGTAAAGCCATGTTGCTCATTACTACCGAAAGCTATGCTGTCCTTACTGCCGCTATCCGCCTCGCGCAGTGACCGATCCTTCCATCGCGGTACAGCTAAGAAACCGCAGCTTCAAAGCACGCAAAGCAAGCATGTAACAATGCTGAAAACATCATGAGAGCTAGTAGAGTCGTAGAATGCTCATCCCTAGGCGCCTGCCTTGCCCGCGCTCATCGACCATGTCGTAAGTCGTAGCGCATGTCACGTGCCGCATATCGTAGCCTCGCTGGCTACACCCTCCATACCGCAAGCGCCGCTCGCAGCATTCCAGGCATAGAATATGTCCTCTTGTCGCGAGTCCCTCCTTCTGCAACACGAGTGGGCAAGGCTGTATGTAGGCAAGCCTAGAAACCGTGGACCTTGATAGTCTTCGCAT
>JAKLLW010001054.1:0-19507 GCA_022814695.1 Neocatenulostroma microsporum | reverse complement strand
GACTCCGATTGCCATTCCCAGACCAGCAGTTGCCCTAGCGCCGAAGAGCCGAAAGCGAGCCATTCGCCCGTATTGTTGATCGAAACTGTATCAATGCTCGAGGCGGAAATTGACAGCTTGTGGATCTGGTTGAAGTCTGGTAATTCATGTATCATGAAAAGCCCGTTCGAGAAACCCGTAACGAGGATATTCGATGCAGCGTGGAAAGCAGCTGTCGTAAGATGTGCCGGAGTTTGATGGAAGTATTCCCGCTTGCTAATGCGCCACCGTTCATCCTCTCCTGCTATACTGTCGGGATCTGCATCCGGTGGCGGCAGATATTGCCACCAGAAGAGGGCGCCGTCCTTCGAGATGGTGTAGATGGTCTCCTGATCAGCGCTGAACCAAGCCGCATACACTCCCTCTCGGTGGCCGGCCAATGTCGTAGGCGTAAAGCCCTCTTCGGGATCTAAGCTCCATATTCGAGCAGTCAAATCTTTGCTGGCTGAGAGGAAGAAGCGGGAATCACTGCTCCACTCGATATTCTGGACGGTATCGTGGTGGCCAGCGTACTGCCTATACCGTACAAAAGGTGCAAACTCGAGACCACCGCCTTCATCACCGTCTGCACTGTCCGTGGAACCAGGTGTCGATGGCGTCTTCCAGACTTCGATCTTTCGGCCAAGAGCGACCGCGAAGTGTGTTCCGCTGGGCGAGAAGACCAGGGATGACACTGGCGATTTGAGCGAGAAGCGGTAGAGCACTATCCGTCGCTGGAAGTGGCTTAGTATAGCAAAACCTCCTTCATCTACGGTCAACAGTAACTGGCCGTTGGGATGGAGGGCTATCCTGGCAATGTTCTGTCGATGTGCGAACGGTAGCGTGTGTGACTTGTTGTTGACCAGGTCGAAGACTGTTACGCGGTTGCCCACGGGTGATAGCAGACATGTGCCATCTTCTGTGTATGTGAGGTTGCCTTTACGGTAGACGCTGCCCAGCAGATTGGAGAACTATGTATGGGTAAGCAGTCTCGTTTTGCGCCGGAGGCAATAGAGCTCCTCAGAGACGTACCTTGAAGTCCGTCTTCATCCTGATAACGCCAATACGCCTCTTCTATGCAATGACACTTTCCGAAGATACAACTAGTACATTGGTTAGGAGGTCATGATCAAGACAAGACTCGCATTCGCCGTCGTCGAAAATTGTTAGATGGCGGCTCTCCAGGTTTCGGCTGCAGGGTCCAGCCGGGATCCCGGGAAGAACCACGCTAGGCCGCAAGGAGCACAGTGCACACAGAAGGCACGAAAGGGGACGAGACTCCAACTTTCCCATCACAGGGCACCGGGCACCTTTCACCAGCTGTTGTGCTTCTGATTACGCCAGCACTCACTCGCACAAGCAACCCATTGTGCGCTCCACTCGCTTGAGCTTGTGATTTCACGGTACGTCTCACTCGATCCAGTATTCAACCAATGGCAACGCGCAAGGTGGCAGCAATGGCCGACCGACTCAATTCGAACTTGCCTCGACCGGATTCGCAGGCAGTAGCTAACATGCATCCTGCACCAGAACACCCCGAGCATCACGACCAGATCCCCGGTGCTTTCTCCGACGACGAACAAGCCGACGACGAGGAGTCGCCTGTACCACCACCTGCACCCACACGCGAATACAGACGGCCTTCCGAAGAAGAGATGGCGGAATCAGCGTCGCCGATTGGCATTGCCAATGTACGTGAAAGCATAGCTGGACAGCAGTAAGATGGATGGGATACATACTGATATGTTGCGAAGCTCCCCAACCAGCGTCACAAGATCGTAGCCAAGCGCGGCGCAGCCTTCACCATCATGGTAGCAGGCGAGTCTGGCCTGGGCAAGACGACCTTCATCAACACCCTCTTCTCCACCACCATCAAGAACTACGCCGACCACCGCCGCAGACACGCCAAGCAGATTGATAAGACCGTCGAAATCGAGATCACCAAGGCCGAGCTGGAGGAGAAGTTCTTCAAGGTCCGCCTGACCGTCATTGACACACCGGGCTTTGGCGACTACGTGAACAACCGCGACTCATGGCAGCCGATCATTGAGTTCCTGGACGACCAGCATGAGAGCTATATGCTGCAGGAGCAGCAGCCGAAGCGCCAGGAGAAGATTGACCTGCGCGTGCACGCATGCTTGTACTTCATCCGTCCTACTGGCCACACATTGAAGCCGCTTGACATTGAGGTCATGAAGCGCCTGTGCACGCGTGTCAACTTGATCCCGGTCATTGCGAAGGCGGACACGCTCTCGCCAATGGACTTGGCTAAATTCAAGCACCGCGTAAGCTCTACCATCACTCCTGACCCCAAGTTCGCATACTGACAGCATCGCTCCACAGATCCGAGCAGTCATCGAAGCCCAGGGCATCAAGATCTACACCCCACCCCTCGAAGAAGACGACGAAGCCGGCCTCCAGCACGCCCGCAGCCTCATCGCCGCCATGCCCTTCTCCGTCATCGGCTCCGAGCGCGACGTCAACACTCCCGATGGTCGCACAGTCAAAGGTCGCCAGTACGCTTGGGGTGTGGCCGAGGTGGAGAATGAAGAGCACTGCGACTTCAAGAAACTCCGCGCCATCTTGATCCGTACACACATGTTGGACTTGATCCACACGACTGAGGAGAACCACTATGAGGCGTACAGAGCACAGCAGATGGAGACCAGGAAGTTTGGTGAGGCGAGGCCGAGGAAGTTGGACAACCCTAAGTTCAAGGAAGAGGAGGAGGCGCTGCGGAAGAGGTTTACGGAGCAGGTGAAGGTCGAGGAGCAGAGGTTCAGAAGCTGGGAGCAGAAACTCATTTCCGAGCGCGACCGCCTCAATAAGGACCTAGAACAGAGTCACGCGATGATCAAGCAGCTCGAGTCTGAGGTGGAGGGATTACAAGGTAGCATGTCGAGGACTGGCAGACGTTAAGCTTCATGCATGAGTACGCGGAGGCCGTGAGGGGAGACACAATGATCGATGGGTCAAGGAGAGTGCAGAGAAGGGAGCAGAAGAGGCATTCGGAGGGGAGGGAGATGAGGGCGGAGTTTGCTTTGTCGCGTCTGCAAAAGATACCATCTTGAAATTCTTTCCTGTGTTTAGCTAGGAGCGAGTGCGCAGGGCGTTGGCGGATGCAGAGCATCTGCTAGACTCCAGTCCAGATAGTTCATTTAGTGGAGCGGGATGTAATTGAAAAGTAACTGTAACTGTATCATCGAGCTCTGCGATCTCTTGTTGTATCGTTATTGCATTATGCCGTCTGTACATTGTCGCGTGCCTTCCATGGTTTGCCTGACTCGAGCGGGCATCTCGCCACCCCACAGTCCGATCTTCATCTTCAACTGCACTTCCCATCCACCGTCCCAAACAGCAATGTCATGGCGAAGCAATTTCCAACCACACCCATCGCCCGCCTGACCGGCCACAACAACAGCCCAGTCCACGCCCTCACATTCTCCGCCGGCTCAGGGCAATACATCCTCACCGGAGCCCAAGACCGCCAAATCCGTCTCTTCAACCCGGCCACGTCAAAACTCATCCAGACATACTCAGCTCACGGCTACGAAGTTCTTGACCTTTCTGTATCAGAAGATAACTCCCGCTTCGCTTCTGTGGGAGGTGACAAAACGGTCTTCCTTTGGGACGTCGCTACTGCTCAGACCTTACGCAGGTTTGCAGGCCATATTGCGAGAGTCAATGCTGTAGCTTTTGGAGGGGAAGGGGATGGAGTGGTTGTGAGTGGGAGTTATGATGGGACGGTTAAGGTTTGGGACACTAAGTCCCGATCTGAGAAGCCGATTATGAGTTTCTCGGAGGCGAAAGACTCGGTTAGTTCGATTGCTGTTATTGGCCATGAGGTCTATGCTGGGAGTGTGGATGGCAGGGTGAGGGTTTATGATATGGCGATGGGGTGTGTGGATGTTGATGTACTGGGTGCGAGTGTCACGAGCGTCACTCCTACGCAAGCTGGCGACAGCTACCTTGTTTCTACGCTGGACTCGAAGGTGCGCTTGATGGATCGGCCGACGGGGAAGTGTTTGCAGACTTTCAAGGACTCCGCGTTTGGAAATGAATCGTACCGTATTCGCTCTACGTTGGGAATGGCGGATAGTGTTGTGGTTAGTGGAGGGGAGGATGGGAGTGTGTTTGTTTGGGATGTGCTTACGGGCAAGCTGCAGCATAGGCTCTGGCATAAGAGAGGTGGAGATGGTGAGCGTGGGGATGGGAGTGGGAAGAAGGATGTGGTGTCGGCCGTGGCGTGGAATCAGATGAGGAAGCAGTGGGCTAGCGCTGGTGGGGATGGGGAGGTGGTTGTTTGGGGTATGGGAGACTGAAGCCGACGTCCGGTGCTACACTTTGGACTATTGCAGGATGTTCGTCTGGACGTGCACATCAAAGCAACCTATGCTACAGACCGCTTCCGTGTCTCAAAAGGCCCTAGTGCCGCCCTGGCCCACACACGACCTTTCACACATGCGAGCCTCGAGGTATGGCCGTGATCATGTACTCGGAAGCTTGGACTGATCAGACGAGCTCGAGAACATAATACGAATAGGCCACCCTGCCAAAAGCGGGAACATGCAGATACCTGGTTTCCTCTACACTACGCCTCGTTGGAACCAGAGAGCACAGCATCTCCTCAACGACTGTTGTCAGCCCTGCATCGTGGCTCCGCGCATGCTTCGTATGCGTGTCCGGGCGCTATCATCCATCGCCTTTATCCGGCCATTTGTTCGGTTTGGATCATGCAGGCGACACAGCTTGCTACGATAGTCGGCATATACGACAGAGGTCGACTACAGCATGTATAGATGATCTTGGTCCACTACAGAGGCTCACTCCCCGTCGTGTTGTCTAAATCCACCGAAATCCATCTATCAGTATGACACAGAACTCAAGTCGTCCTCCGTGTAGTTCCACTGACATGGTGGCGTGCCACAGCTTTCTCACCTTATAATGGCCTCTGCTCCCCAGTATAGACTTCTCTACCTCCGGCAATCCACGACTTTCCAGGACGTACCAAAGAAAACCGTCTCACAGCTGTGCCCGACACCTTCGCAGACCATGGTGGCGAGCGCGCTGCGGACGGTAGGTTTATCCCATTCATCAATAGGGTGCCACCACCGGAGTTTGGCGTCGTCAAGGCAGATTGTTCGCACGCAACGGTGCTCAGCCGATCAAGGAAGTTATGCAGAACTTCATCGATCTCGCTACGGATAGAACTATGATCTTCCACTGCGCAAAGGCAACATCCAGCGCCTGGACAACTCGGCTGCCTTCTGTGGGCTCACGATTCCGTGTGGCAGGATTAGGGTGATCGACACTTAGCTGTATCGGCCGTACTGGCATGCGATCAACCACACTGCATCTCCAGGCCCATCGCTTAAGAACCTGGCAGACCATTTCTACCCGGAGATGCAGCTCCAGTCCATAACCCACGGTAGCTTGCAGGACGCTATCGCGACCATGAGACTGTATAAGCAGGAGAAAGCGGGTATCGAGCGTTTGTACGCCCCGGTGGTGCCTGTGGTTCTTAGCAACAGCTTCACCAACTCGAGCAGTCCCTCCGACATCTCCACCTTGCCTACGTCGGATACCCTTGCCACTGAGACTTCCGACGAGCAAGTCCCTGTCCAGGACCTGAGCCTCGATACGCTGGCAGAGGCCATGCACGAGACCACGATGAGTGCCGATCCCACATCAACCACCCCCTTCCAGGCCGCGACCACGGTAGCTGCTACTCCTACGATCACCCTGAGCCTCACGGGCGCATCTAATGGTTTTGCCTCGCTGGCGATTGAGGGCGGTGCGGCGAGCAATGGTACTGCGAAGGTTGAGTGTGAAGAGAAGATGAAGGGCGGGCACAGCGCTGGCCAAGTCAGACAGAAGAGTGGTGGTGCTGCGGAGTGTACGAAGGGCGGCATGAAGGGTGTTGCGAAAGGCAATGCTGCCAATGCGGCGAAGGGCAATTGGAAGAGCGGTACGGCGGGCGGTCCAAAGATCAATGCGAAGCCGATCGAACAAGCAAGGCAACGGCAAGGGCCGGGTGGCAGGCACGCCCCTGGCGCTTGAAAGCGTCAACGAAGGTCCAACGAAGACTGCGGCTGCGACTGCGGCTGTGACACTTTGAGAAGGAGGACGGGCGTTGTTGGATTTTCCGGCATTGAGTACAGGCTGGCGAAGGTGCAGACTCGCCGACCTCGCGTCGTACTACTTTCCAGAGATGGCGCTCCAGGAGGATGATCACAACAGCTTCGAAGATGCGGTAGCGACAAACAGGCCGTACCTCATCAGCCAGGCGGGCATTGATGCGCAGTATGCTCCGGTGGTGTACGACAGCAGCAGCTCGGATACCTCAGCTGTCGCCTACACCTCCCGTACGCTGACGCCAGACACTCTCGCTACCGAGTTGTTTGAAGGTCAGGACATCAGCTTCGAATCTCTCACTACGACTTCGCAGGTCACCGCCATCAAAACCACGACTACAAACACCGGCCCAAGCTTCGGCATCGCCACGTCTACTGCGTACTACGACTGCAACGACTTCTCCATGCCTCTCCCATCAGCGGCCGCGCGCGCCTGTTCCGAAGTCACCAGTCACCATGCATGCTTTGTATCCCATGGTCTTTGTCCGACCCTTTGTGCGGTCTGGATCGTGCAGTTCCCACGGCTTGCTACGACAGGCATACACGACGGAAACATGCGACGGAGGTTCGTCTAATGTATATATCAAACCCGACAGTCCAAAACATCGGCTCCCATCCTACCGTGCGGTTCAAGTTGACTGAAGCCCAAAGTTCCGTAGGGCATAGGACCTGATCCTCCGCCATGTGGCTCCACTGCCACGAACGCAAGCCTTCCTCCGGTTCAATACCGTCTAGATCTAAGGGAGGGCCGGTCATGATGCAAAGACTCGAACAGCGTTAGACAGCATCATTCACACCTCGACAGCCTCGTGAATGGCAGTCGCTAGTAATGCGTGTTCCAGATCGACGATTCCACAGCCGGCCGTCCTAATGAACGCCTTCCAGCAATATATTCACTACAACACAGTAGGAACACAAGCGTTCACACAACTACTTTCTTACCATATAATGCAGTCCATCCCCCAGTATATATCCTCTTCCTCGCACCAATCGACAACTTCCCAGGAACTACCCAAACAAAAGCGCTTTCAATCTGCGGCATCCAACCAAAAGACTACTGCAGAAACATACGGCTCGCTCAATCCTCGACTACCAGAATCGTCCATCCAAAGAACGGTTTCCCAACATCAACATGGCTCGTGTGTTAGTCATTACTAAGGAGCAGATCGAGGCCGAGAGCCTTGCTCGCCACACTCGTTCTGCCCAACCACCGACTCAGCATAAGGCCGATGCAGACCGCGATCATGGTCGCAGCAATAACAGTAAGAAAAACGAGCGAAGCCGCAATACCCACAACCGCCCGCCTTTCAACCAGCAGAACAACCGCAACCGCCAACCCGCGGGCCCCCAGTACAAGTGCCGTGCGAAGCAGCTCAAGCCTCGCTGGGACCTCGTCACAGACACCATGTTTGCCGATCTCGAAGGCTGTACTCGCAGGGCTGAAGCTTTGGGCCTCAAGGGCCAGCAATATGTGGGCTCTATCTCCATCGTCAACGACCGTGGTGAGGCGGTCTACGATGTCTTCGTTAACCATGGCGGCTGGGTGGATGAGAGCGGTAAACATAGATTCTTCATCAACGGCTTTCCGCCGGATTCGAAGAAGATGTGCACCGTAGAGGATGTGAAGGCATGCAACGGTGCCAAGCCCGTTGCTGAGGTCCTCGGGAACGTCGCCAAGTTATTCGAGGGCCGCAAGATCGTCTTCCACTCTGCGAGCTCGGATGCGTTGATGCTGAACAACTCGGCGGAGTTCTGTGGAGTGGAGATGCCGTGGAAGACGATGGAGATCCGTGACACGCAGAGGTTTGTGGGCTGGCAGTATCTTGCGAAGAATGTTCACCAAGGCCCGTCTCTTGGTGATCTCGGCCGTGAGATTCTCGGGATGCCTGACTTCCAGCAGGACGGGCACACGAGTCTCGAGGACGCCATCGTCACTATGAAGCTGTATCAGCTTGAGCAGACGGCGATCGAGGCTCAATACGAGCGCATGCACGCAATGACCATCAGCACCGTCGCCTCGTCGTCAGAGGAGTCTTCCACCAGCGGGCTCTCCGATCTGCCGACTCCCGATACGCTGGCGACCGAGATGAGTGAGGAGGAAGTTGCTAGAGTCGAGATCAGCCTCGAGGGCTTGACGGAGGCTATGCAGGCGACTTCTGTAACCAGTGCGGCTACTTCTTTGACTACGACGGCCTTTAACGCGAGCTCGCTTCTCACGAAAACTACCTCGCCTGGATCGAGTGGTGCTACGAAGAGTGGTGCTACGAAGGGCAATGCGAAGGGCGGTGTGCAAGCTGCTGCGAACGGTGCTACGAAGCCAGCGAAGAAAGGCAACGGCAAGGGGCCGGGTGGAAGGCACGTTCCCGGCGCTTAAAGCCTGGATGAGGACCGAAGACTTATATGGCCGCGACTGCGAGAGCCCGAGAAGGAAGGCAGGCATTACTGGGCTTTTGCAGCATTGGCGATGCACTGGCATGGATGCACTTGCACATGAGAGGGTGTTGGCATAGGCACAGCATAGCATGGCGTCTATTATAGTCTTTCTGCGTATGGAATAGCATCGTTGATAGGGGTAGATGCATTTGCGACCCAACTTACTCTTCCGCTTGCTCGGTCTCAGTATCCAACGACGGCTCGTACTGTACTCGAAGGGGAAGAACATCGCACTTTGCAATACAGTGAGAACACCACAGACCGCACAGTTGTCATAGGTACTGTGCAGCGCTCTCCAAGCCCGCCATTGACCTTTGTGCTGCCGGATTCGCTACCAGCATCTGCCTAAACCCCTCGCTGGCGGAGGAAACCGCATTTGAAGAGTTGGAGTAGTGTCGCTGGCTGTCTGGTCTGAGCTCGTGAAGGACGACAGCGTGGTTCAGAGGCTACTAGTTGCGCTGCGGGCCGTGAAGGAGAGGGACAGGATGCTGCATTCGTTAGAGTGTAGGAGCTCTACATTACTCTTTAAAGTAGGTATACAGTCGTTCTTATCGTACTTTATCGTCTACTCGCCTTTCCAAGCGTATCTTATACCCTACACCTACACAAATCGTCTTAGACGCTCGACTCGCTGGCAGCTCATTTCATCGTCCCCGTGCATCACTCCTTACGCTTCCTCATGACAAACCCAAAATACTCCAACATCCCACCTTCCTCCTGTAGATTCTCTACTTCTAGCGTCCATACACCTTCCCTCTGTATCAACGGCTTGATAAAATGCGGCTGCCTCCACGTAATATACAAGAACAAGCCTCCGGGTTTCAAGGCTCGAGCTACGCCATCAATGTATGCTTTTACGTTCGCTCGCACATCGTCCGGAGGGTCCCAGAGGGAACCGTAGAGCATTGCGTCCTGCGATCCAGTAAGTATGAACATGAGGATGGGAGGGGGGTCGGCGTGGATTGGGATAGGGGGGAGATGGATGGGATAGGGCTTACTAGTGTAGCTTTGTCTATGCAAACATCGAAGGTTGCGTCCGGGAAGGTTAGGGCGCGGATATCTTGGACAGACCAAGTGATGGATGGGTGTTGGGCTTTCATGTTTGCGATGACGACTTCGGAGAAGTCTACTGCGGTTTGGTTCTTGTACCCCAGTCCTTCGAGGTCGGCTGGAAGGGTCTACTACATATCACTACTCAGCCTGCACTCCCCTCCCTTCCCCTCGCACATCTAGGATGGCAGGGAGAATACTCACACTATTGCCACTCCCCAAATGCAATATCTTCGCTCCATCATCAGATGGTGGCAGGTGCTTCGTCAAGAACGGCTTGATCGTCTCAAAGTTCCGCAGCCAATCGTACTTTTTGGCATCGTCGTCGCCGGCTCCATAGCGTTTATCCCAGTACTCCGGGTGGGCGAGCTCTTCGAGGCTGTCTTTGACCATTTTGGGCTCGACGGCGGAGATGCGGTCGAGGGTGTAGAGGATGTCCATCCCAATTCCACTCACCTACCTCCTAGGGACCTGCTGTCTAGTTTGTGAGGGGTGTGGTTGATGTGGGCCTGCCTCAGGCTCGCCACAGCGGCACTTCTGCAGGGTCAGTGCTGATCTGAGTTCAGTCATGAAACTGCCGCCAGCTTCCAATTTGGGATGGCTTGACAGTTTGTTGCCGATGAAACATGCGGGGAATGAAGGGTTCACGAAGTATGACCAACCACGACGAGGATCAGCCTTACAATGGCAGAGCTGATAGCTTTGCTTCCCCTGGACTTCAAGACATGCTTTACGTGATGGTACACGACTGACGCGCTGGTTGTTTGCTGCTCAAAGTCACGTCAGCAGCCGAAAGACAATTGCAAGCGCCTGAGACAATTGCACTGTCTCACACACGCGCGACGACAACAACAGTGAAGGACAGCCCATAACCATAATTTGGGAGCTGAGCGTGACTCTCCACGCGACGACCACCATCTCCAACATCCATTGAACACCTCCCAACCCTCACACAACAGCAACAATGGGCCTCCTCAAGCACTTCCGCTCCAAATCCCGCCTACAATCCAACACCGGTCCTCAATCCCCCACCGCCTACACCTCTTACAACAGCCCACCCGGCCGTCCTGGCGTTGGCTACCACGGCCGCGACCAAACCCAACGCCTCCCCGACAAAGTCCTCGACAACATCTTCGCCTTCATCTGCCCCCACACCCAAGACCAATCCTACGAGCCCTCTGAGCGCTCCCAGATAGGCGATGGCTGTATGCTCTGCGACCTCCGCGACTTGGCACGATGTGCGCAGGTGAGTCGGAAATGGTACGGCGTAGCTCAGCGGACATTGTACACGAGTGTCAGGATCGACGCGGTGCATTATTGCGCGCTAGAAGAGCAGTTAGCGGAGCGAAGGAAGAAAGCTGTCAAGCATTTCCGGAAGAATAGCAGTGTGGTTGAGCCGGGGGAGGTGCCGAATATCCGTCTATCTCTGCTCTGTAGGACGGTCAGGGAGAATGATAGGTTGGCGCAGCAGGTTCTGGTTCTCAAACTCCCGTACATGACGCGGGAGACTGCCAAGGGAGAGTTAGCGAGGTGTGTGAGCGCGCTGCCGAATCTGAGATATGTGGATTTGCCGGATGGCTTCTTTACGGGAGATCCGAGTTGTCTTGCGCTGCGGCAGGAGTTGCAGGCGAGGTGTCCGGATATTAGGAAGATGAGTTATAAGACGGGGAGTGAGGAGGCGCTGGAATTGCTGGCGCATAGGCATTGGCAGAGTATTGAGACGTTGGAGTTGAGCGGGCTGGCGATCGAGCCTGCGACGTTGCGGATTGTGCTTGCTAGTCTGCCTACACTGCACGACCTAACACTATCCGAGCTGCCGTGGTTGGACGATAACATCTTCCAGCAATCTCCTGGGCAGCTGCCGGACTTTCCTCCTTTACAGATGCTTACACTGAGGGATACGCCATCAGTGACCGCAGACGGCCTCTCAGCTTTCCTAGAAGCCCCCCACAACCGCGAGGTCCTCTCCTCCCTTACCCTCCAGACCACCGGCGTCACAGTGCAAGATTTGCACCACGTCCTCTGGAAAGCGAGCCAGCTCCAACACCTCTCCATCTCTGAAACCGTCCATAAGTCTCTCTCCCTCACCGCGCAAGCAGGACAGATACCACCACTCACTTCCATAAGCCTACGAACTCTGCACTTCGAGATCTCCTCCTCAGAAGACGTCCACGGCCTCCAGAAACCGGCGGAGAGCTATTACACTTACCTCGCCTCCTCTCTCCACCAGAACGCCCTACCTGCTCTCACAACCCTATACGTCAGGGATCAGAATTTCCCAGAACTCCTCATCTTACCACCAGTCTCCGCTCCTTTCGCTACAGGATCAGGCTCCGATAACGGCAACAGTCTGCGCAGCAAACCCTCCAACATCTCTTCCGGCACCGGCCCAACCTCTTTACGCCAAGCCCCAACCTCCTCAGCCCTGCAAGGGGGCGGTTTCAACCAAACCCTCGAAGTCTTCTCCAAAGGCATCGATGAATTGGAATGGGTCTTTACCGCCATCTCCCCTCCCTCCGCCCCTTCTCACACAGGAAGAGGACGCAGCGGCTCAGCAACTACCTCAGGCAACCGCCCCTTATCCGCCTACTCCGCTGCAAGAGGTCTAGGTCCTCAATGGGCGCAAGGAGGTTTTGGAGGGGAAGCGAGGAAGTCTGTGATTGTGGGAAATGGATTTGGAGGGTTCCTGGCGGTGCCTCAAGAGGAGGTGCCGAGGCCGATGACTAGTGATGGGTATGGAGCTAATGGGAGTGCTTATGGCGATAAGAGGATTGATGGGGTGGGTGGGACGAGGTGGGGGAGTATTGGGTCACAGGCTACTGCTGGATCCCAGGGGAGTTGGTTGAAGCCGCCTCCGAGCATTTCTAGTCTTGCGGGCAGTGCGGGGAGTGGACATGAGAGGAGAGGGAGTAGACATGATCTTTGGCGGTAGGGAAGGTTGGTTTGGGAAGGGAACTGGAGAATAACGGGCTCTCACGGCGATTTGAAGCATTCGCAGGTGTTTGCGAGGAATTATGGGCAATCGGACACAGGATTGCAAGGCCACGAAGGCAACAGAGCGGGGCCAAAGAAACAATTGTGTGATGATGATTCGAAATGTGATACCCAGATATTTACCTTACTTTGGCAGATAGCTTGCAGGTCTCTTTTGTCATGTATTACTATGCTAAGCCAAGCTACAGTGCTCTACAGTTCATGGCACCACAGTATTTCCGATGTCAATGGTGTTGGCAATACTTCATGTCTACCGTCATGGAGAGGGTGCTAGCGAATACAAAGGTTGGAAGAACACTGGCTGCGCCGGGGACATTGGAGAGGAAGCAAGCATCGCATGTCACTAAGCAGGTCTTGAGTGTCGCTCGAACACGGTGCACCATTGAAAAGGGAGAGTAAGTTGGGTGGCAAAGTGCATTCATCTCTATCAATCGCTATTCGGTATCTTTGCAAAAACCATGCTAAATCTCGCTGTAGGCTCCTCGTCCTCCTTATCCAGGCCCAGCGAATCATTTCGAAGAATTCCTCGTTAATGCAGGGAAAGCACTTCAGACGTCAAGCTTCCCTCATCCCTCTTAGAACGATCTCTCGCTTTCTGGCTGCATTTTCATTTCCGACCGATTGCATCCTACTTCATGCTCTTCTTACCCAGCGTTACCTTCCCAGTCCTCTTTGCAGGTGTCGCAGAGTCCTGGAAGGATGTCTGGCCGGAGATCGCACCCTTGGCGATCTGCGACCACAGCTTACCGGTACCAGAGGCCTTTGGCGGCGGCGTGGTTGTGAGCTTGCTGGTGGCGAGTGCGGTCGCATAAGAGGTAGGGGTGTGATTGGAGAGAGTGGCGATGGCTCCTGTGACCACATTATTGGTCTTGTTGTGATCTGCGATTTGGGATGCGTGCTGGTCTGGCGATGTGGCCCGAGTAGAGGTGGTGGTAGCACCTGGCGAGCTTGCCGGGCTGGTGGTGGTGGAGGTGGTTTGATCGGAGGTGGGAGCGGCGATGGCTTCCATGATGGGCTTTGGGTCGGTGTTGGCCTCCTCCACGGTGGCTATGTGCTTTGGTTCGTTTGCCTTCGGAGTCTCGGCGGAGGATGAGTTCACCTTCGGCATCGAGGTAGAGGACTTGATCGAGGTCGGCAGGGTCTTCTTCGCCACCAGACTAGCCTTGATGTCGGAGGCAGCAGCGCCCCAGAAGATACCTGCAGCAGACAGCGGGACCTGCGGCACCTCCTTCGCTGGCTCAGCGACTGGCTCATACCACTGCTCATCCTCCGGCTCGTCCTCGAGCTCGCCCTCGTACTCCTCGATACCGAAGTCCTCCTCATACCCGCCACCATAGCCGTAGCCGTTGCCGCCCTGTGCAGCCTCGATCCCATACTCAGCTCGAAGGTACAACTCCATAGTAGCCTGAGCATCCTCAACGCTCGAGTGGTCCTCGCCCTGGATGTTGCGGCCAAGCACGTCCCTAGCAAGCACCGCCAGCTTCGGCAACCTCTGCCTGCCAGTCGCATAGGCACGATACGGCTCGTACATCTGCGTATCCCTCTTCACAACATCCTTCCACACGCCCTCGCTGAACACCGCAACATCATTCTGAATCGCATGTCCCACTACAATCTCAGCCTGATGCAGGATCTGATAGACGACCCTCTCCACCTCACTAATATGCACCGCTCCATTGCGTGGCTTGATGTCGGGCCAGTACACGCCAAGCTTCTTCCACTTCGGCGGCAGCTTCTTCGTCTCGTTCGGCTTGTTGTCGTAGTAGGCGAAGACATCGTAGATGACCTCGCCGTACTCGTTGACGATGCTCACACGGCCAACACGTTGGCGACACTTCGGTTCGCCTTCGATGGCGACGATCTGGAACTCCCCATCGAGGGCGACGACGCGAGTGATGAGGCCGAAACGTGGGCAGGTTTGGACGGCGCGGGTTGAGAGGCCTGTTGGCGGGTTGTAGCGGACTTGGAGGCGGCCGGACTTGTCGAGGTAGACTTTGTCGGCGGTGACCGTCTTGACGTCGCGGGCGGTTGGCTGATGGGGAGCCATGGTTCGTCTTAACTCGAGTGGAACCACGGAAGGCAGTGGCTCTTGGAAGACTGCGGTACGATAAGAAGCAATGAGCGTCGAGTGTGCTGGTAAGGGCGAAATAATCGTAGTCAAGAGAGCTTGGAATCAGTGGGTACGATAGGTTGCGCGAAAGAAGTCGATTCGAAGAGGCAGTGGAGGTTGATGCAGAAAGATGGACCAGAGCGGCGTACTTAAACAGAGCAACCAGTTGTCTCAGGCCGCTAATGTGTTGCTGAGTCGACCTGCGAATACTTGAATGCGTGGGCTGTCCCGCATTCACGACTTGCAGTGAATGCCTTGATCCGCTGAGTGGCAGACGTGCCTGGCCTGGGTTTTTCGCTTTTCGTCGAGCCTGAGGCGGAATGTATACATTTGGCATAGAACAGAATGTATAGAGATATACGTAGACAGATCCGAAGCACACCCCTTGGACACCAGCCATCAGTGGCATCGTAATATACGGGGTCTTCCTGGCAAGCCTCCGGTGAATACTGTGTTCCTGACATTCGGCAACGGGCCAGGCTGCAGTGGAGGAGACGACGCTCACCTTCCTTGGTCCGTCGTTGTGCACAGCAGTAGCTGGCATGGCAACTCTGATAGCCGCTCTTGCAGGTGCTGGAAAAGGCGAGATGAGAAGAAGTATGCAAGATGCCAGAGATACTTCTCACTTTGTCATGGTCAAAAGAGTGCAGTGGAACAACATTGCTGCATGTGTCGTAACTCAAAGCAAAGAGAGCGATCTGTCTGTCTCACCTCCGTTGTTCTGATATGGCGAAGATAGTTCGGCAGGCATTGCGTATGCGGAAGCGCACAGACGCCATCGAGTGCCAGGCAGCCGCAGGCAGCCAAGCTGACGATGTAGTTGTGAGTCACAACCTCCAGATACGATGCTCTTCCCGCTACTCGAGCCTTTCAAGCTTTCCACTGCTTGTCTCATTCGTGTCATCGTCGATGGAGCTACGATTGCGTGAGTGATTTGCCCTCGAGATGTGCTCGTTCTGTGCGAGCGATATCTCCCTGGCCGATACATCCTGCTGATAACTCGTGGCAGCCATCAAGTGATATAAGCAGTGAATGCACCTGCCATGTGCGGCTCTATTGGTTGGATGCAATGTAAAGAGTTTGCGTAACACGACACCATGCTCGTTATCTGTAGTAACCGTACGGACTAGTTCTGGGCAACCGCCTCTGCCTTTCGGCAACTTTCACCTCCCCGGTAGTCTCACCGAAATCGATCTGCGCATTTCCCTGAATATGCAATTCAGTGTCACCGCTTTGTATCCGGATGCCATCGGGTCTCTTCTTCGTGCGCTGATTAGTTCTACCAGGCAGGTCACGGTCGCCAACAGGGAGTTGCAGTGCGTGCTGCAGAGCAGCTATTCCAGGACTAGGTGAGGTGGCCACGCGCCGCGGGTATGAGCTATCACGCCGTCGTCGGTGCCGTCTCGCCGCATCTACTGAGCGTCCCCGTATGTCCGCTTTATCTTCATCTGCAGCGTGTGCCACGAGGCTGCCATCATCGGAGGATCCTTCTGCACTCTCTCCGCTTTGCTCCGCTTTCACGCTGTTGTAGTCGAAGTCACTCTTTTCTGGCGAATCTGGGCCCCGCAAACGGGCTACGCTTGCGCTTCTTGATAGCCTGTAATTGGCATCAGGAGCAGGAGTGAGATAGTACGAGGGAGACGAAGCATGCTCTTTTGCGCTTCTCGATAGCCCATAATTGCCATCAGGAGCAGGCGTGGGGCAATACGAGGAAGACGATGCATGCCTCTCGAGAGGATGTCGGTAGCGTTCTGGTCCTAGAGTCGGCAGGACACCCGGTACGCTCGTCCCGTTTGGCATTGTAGACATGACGGGTACGGAAGAGTATGCATCAGGTATGTAATGTCCCGGAGGAAGAGATTGGTAATATTGCAGCGCTGAAGTCGGCATTGGACTTGGTGCTGGGAGGAAAGGAGACGCAGTGTACAATCCCGTAGTCCGCGGAGACATGAATTGCCAACCTGCCGTACCGCCGGAGGGGTACAGTTGGTGAATGCATCTCGCAGGGCAGAAGCGGAGGCTTGATGCCTCAGGCACTAGCGCTGCTTAGTCAGCACGTGCTTATACACTCTTTAACGCGTACGTACGTAGTTATTAGTAATATAACAATATACTACTATAGTTTACTTAGTAAGTAGTTATAAGCCCGGTTAGTATAGCTACTAGTATATTAGTACGTATATTCGTTTATTAATATACTATAGTATATAAGAACTAAGTTCGAAAGCTTGTTACCGCTACTAAAGTATATTAACGCGTACGTAACTAGACGACTACTACTTACTAAGAGTATAATTAAGTCGTAGAATAATACCTATAAGTATAGAACTTAGTAGAGTATTCTCTTAAGAAATACCTCTCTTACTAGAGAGGATACCGAGCCCTAAGGACTAGCTAGAATCGAGTTAACTAAGCGAATTACGAAAACCGAGTCTAACTCGACTACTACTACTACTACTAAAGATAAGAAGAGCGCGATCGCCCTTACTCTTATACGCGATAGAGAGTAGAATAGCGAAGGCTAATAGTATACTAAAGCTACGCGGTATAGAGAACTATAAGATCTAGAGTTTATAGATCGAGCTAGTACTATAGAGCTATAGCCTTAGACTCTTTTACGAGCGTATAGTACGACTCTTATAGTAAATAGTACTCGTATATAGCCTATAAGAAAGAGTAGCGAAACCGACGAGGACCTTAAGAATCGTAAAGACAAATAGAACTAGAAGGATAGTTAAGCGCGTAGTATTATTACTAATAACTATAGGCGCTAGTACTAGCCTAACTATCCCGTACTATAGGCCTAACTATATAGCTACTCCGCTATAATCTAAACTATATACCTTACGCTCGTTATATCGCTCCTTATAGAGTACCCCTTTCTACTTACGCTCTATTATATACGAGGATATATAGTTAGTTAGTACGTCCGATCGTTATCTACCGCTTATAAAAGCCTTAAATAGAGTATTCTATAAGTACTTTTACCTCTTATAGCCGTTTAAGATAGTAGCTTATAAGGTATAGAGCGGCGCTAGAATACTTTCTTATTGTCTTATTCGCTCTAGAGGCCTCCCGCTATAAGTACTAGATATAGAGTAGCTAACGATCGGATATATAAACCGACTATATATTACGACCGAGCGAAGATTCTATCGCGCGTAGTTCCTACGATCGGGCGCTAGTACCGGCCTAACTATCCTATACTATAGGCCTAACTATATAGCTACTCTACTACAATCTAAACTATATACCTTATACTCGTTATATTACTTCTTATAGAGTACCTCTTCCTACTTACGCTCTATTATATATAAGAACGTATAGTTAGTTAGTACGTTCGATCGTTATCCGCCGCTTATAGGGGCCTTAAATAAGGTATTCTATAAGTACTTTTACCTCTTATAGCCGTTTAAGATAGTAGCTTATAAGGTATAGAGTAGCGCTAGGACGCTTTCTCGTCGTCTTATTCGCTTTAGAGGCCTCCCGCTATAAGTACTAGATATAGAGCGGCTAACGATCGAATATACAAACCGACTATATATTGCGACCGAGCGAAGATTCTATCGCGTATAGTTCCTACGATCGTACGATAATAGGTATTGTCGTTATACGCGTAAAGCCGAAGTAAATTACGCCCGATAGATAGTCTTTATATATCTTCCCTCTTACGTACGATCTTCTATATCTTTCCCCTTACGTACGATCTCCTTTACGCGAATATATTCTTCTCCTACGCTTTAGATATAAGAAGACGATATTAATAGATCTTTACGACAATCGCGGACTATAAGGCGATACGTAGAGGCTTATTCGTAGGCGTCGTAGTATCGTAACTATTATAAAGCCTACGGTACTACCCGTAAGCTAGAGTAATTCTTCTAGGTAGCGTAGTTAGGCCTATATCGCGGAGTAGTTAGGCCGGTACTAGTATCTATAACTATATACTATAGATTATTCTAGACCTTTAGAGCTAGAAGACCTTAAAGGTAGTATAGGACTACCTTAAGAGGCGCTACGAGCCGGCTAGTATAGCTTACTAATTTAGTAAATACTAGGAGTACGAGAACCTTAACTTCGATAGTAAGGACCTCGAAGGCTTCTACTTAAGTTACTAAGCTAGCCTACTCGCGCTCGAGAAGACTAAGATCTTAATCGATAAGCGTATTAAAGTCTATAGGTTTATCCTTATAATTACCTCTTACTTCGAGATATATACCTCTAGCCTATACTAGCGTATTCGTAATCTTACTAAAGACGTAGAGCTACCGAAGCTCGATAATATTATCGCTAACCTCCTCGACGAGTATAGGGCTTAGAAGGAAGTCGCGGCCGCTAACTACGCTCGTAATAATAATAGTAAGAGTAGTAATAAAGGTAGCGGTAAGGGTAGAGAAGATCGGTAGTACTCTAAGTATAAGAGTAAAACGTACAATATAGAGTATTACTAGATTAAGGATAAGAGTAAGAAGGAAGATAAGAAGAAGAAGGAGGCCGAGTCGTCCGGTAATAATAGCGACACTCTATTATATAAGAACTTCTTCTACTTCGAGCTTAAGGAGTCTACTATAAAGGCCCTTACTACTAAGGACGCTAATACTAATAGTTAGATCGTCGACTCTAGCTACTTAACTTATATAACCTACCTTAGTAACTAGATATTTAGTATAGAGTTTATCGACGCTACTATTTAGATTAGTAAGGGCTATATTCGAGCTAAGGCTATAGGCTCTATTAAGCTTAAGATTCGTACGCGTAAGGGCGTACG
>JAKLLW010001053.1:0-19537 GCA_022814695.1 Neocatenulostroma microsporum | reverse complement strand
GCCTGATGTTTCAGACAAACAACACGCACATGGAGACTGTGCCGGCCGCTCAGCAGGCGAGGTGCAGCTACCTGTCGAGCATTGGCGTCAGCCTAAAGCAATGAGGCGACACAGCGACGACATGATGATGTGATGAGGTATGAATGATGATTATGTACAGACTGAGACTAGCATAGCGATGGAGGAAAGTGCGCGAACTTCACCTTCAATCGTACTCTCCTTTGCTGCCGTCTCCAAGTGCCTTTAGCTCTCTAAAGCTTCTCATCGGCCCGAGAGCAGTCGCTACGTCATGGCTACTCCAATCTATTAAGCGCTCAACAGTCCCGAATCAAGTGTGTCACAACACCAAACAAGTATTAACACCATCTCACCACCTTCGAGCAGATTCCAGTATGCCGTCTATCAAGCCAGGCACTGTTGAGCCTCCAGCTCCCATCTCATCCCTGACGAATACCACATGGACGAAACCCGAGTACACACTACCGCTACCTTCTTTGCGTTTCCTCTTCCATCTCGAGTGTGACATGGAGTCCTTCCGTCATATCGGTGAAGGGCCGTATGGCGACCGTAGCACGGTCATCTTCAAGGGCGGCCGTTTCGAGGGCCCAAAAATGCGCGGCGAGATACTGCCTGGTGGAGGAGGTACGCTCACCCGCAATCAGACAATTCACTCCGACAAGGCGATGGGTGTAAGGGCTAGCAGATCTCTCCAAAAGCATATCGCAGTCTCAGACGTCTAAGACGGCGCCCAAGGGTGCCATCAACTAGTGTACGCACCTAGTAAGGGTACGCGGACATCTCAAAAGGTATCGAGGGCCCCGATTCTATTACCTAGTATGCTCTATCTCTCACTAACAGGTTGCACCCTTAGAACCCGGAGGCCGTCTCAGACATCTAAGACTAGTACCTGCTCTTAGTGATATCTGTCAACCTTTCTATTTGCGGAGGCTAGCTAAGATATCTGTAATTGCCGCCTGCTTTCGGAAACGTATGTCATCCTCGCACCTACGGAGACTACCTCAGATATCTGAGACTGCGGCATGCTTTTGGAGACATCTTCCAACTCTTAAACTCATGGCTTTTGAACCAGGACTAGAATCTGACAAGGAGTAACAGATTGGGAGATAGTCCGCAACCATGGCGACGAGCAGACGGCGCACCTCAATACCCGCTACAACCTCGTTACTCACGACGGTGCCACCATCTACCTGCAAACAACTGGCACGCGGACGGGTCCAAAGGCAGTTCTGGAGAAGCTCGGCGAAGATACAACCATCAGACCCGATCAGTTCAAGATGCGCCTACACTGTACCATGGAGACAGGCGATCCTCGCTACGAATGGGTTAACTCGGGTGTCTTCGTCGCTAGTTCAGGCAGAGTTGGGGACCAGGTCATATACGATGCCTACGAACTGTTGTAAATCAGACGCACTGCAGCACCCTCCCAGCGTCGCCAATGATGCATCAAACGTTTCGCGACACTCTTTACATGCTCCACAGCACTTCCATATCAACCAGTCAGCTTCGTAGCGATACCAATCATCCAACCGGTATGTTTCAAGCAGACCGATGGGTAGAATGCTCAGGTGCCGACGAACGGTCTCAGATACCTAAGACTGTCGCATGCTTTTGGAGACATCTGTCGACCCTAGCATCTACAAAGACCGCCTCGGTCGTCTAAGACTGCTACATGCTTTCAGAGATCTCACCCAACCTTTGCACCCACGGAGACCGTCTTAGATACCCGAGACGCACTAGTGAGGGCGGTAAGGGTCGGCATATGTCTCCCAAACCATAGCTTCAGTCTCGCGTATCTAAGACGGCCTTTCAAGGGTTGCTGATCAACAGTGTACTCAGATATCTTGGACGGACTCCAAGGGTGCCTCAATGGACGGCGGGCTGACGAGGAAGGCTACTAGTCGTTGTTTGAATGACGTTCTTAGGATTGTCGAGAGGCCTGCCGAGCGGCAGATGATGACCGCGGCGCTTGGAGGAAAAGCGATGCGCGGCTTGGCTACGGTCAATATGGCGGCTGCAATGCATGAGTATGATATTCTCTCCGTCAGTCCAACTGTTGGTCCATAGGTCGTATGGGCCTCTCAGAGCGTTTGTATGGCCAATAGTGGCTGAACACATTCAGGAGATGTGGTGTACTCAACAGATTTCGACCCGCGTTTTCCGGGACTCGTACCTGTGCTAGAGCTGGCATCTCCGCAGATCCCACTTACGCACCGTAGGTCGAAACGGCCTTCCGGAGCGTTTGCATGGCCAACATTTGCTGAATGGATTGATGGAGGTGTACAGATCAGCTATCTCTAGTCCATATACACTAAGCTCCTGCCAGCCTCAACATCCTTCTTCCAAATCTTCCTCTCTTCCGTGTGACGGATCTCGATTCCACCGCTGAGATGAAGCATCTCGACGCAGGATAGGCGAGCGGCCCCTTGCGCATCATAGCCCGTAATCGTCCCCCATGAAATCTTGAATCTCTGGCTCACTGCTCACCTCGCTGCCCTCTCTATGCCTCCAAACCTTGACAATGTCCACATCCTCGTCATCACGGCTGGCACCACTCGGCGCAATTCGCGCGGGTAAGTCACGGGTCGCGGCAAACACCTCAGAAGAGATGGTGTCAATCATTGAGTTCAGTTCTGTCTCATCGCCAAACTGATAAGAGGGAGCAGTCTGCTGAGCTGGCGGTGAAGCTCGCCTCCACATACCACCGAGGAATGACTCATCTCGACGAGGAGAGGGAGGGCTGGAACTCCTCTGGCGGACTTCAGGCGGCTGAAGTGCGGTGGTCTCATCGCTGACGTCATCGTCATCTGATAAATTCGCCTGCGTTGACGCATTCTGCGTGGCCTGCCTCGTGCCCTCCAGCTCATCCGTGCGTTTCTCCTGCGCAGCTCGCTCCTCCTCCTCCATGGGTACTCCGTCCACGTCGGCTTCCTCTTCGTCGGCTCCCTCTTCGTCGGCTCCCTCTTCGTCGGCCGCCTCTTCGTCGTGAGAGTTCGCAACAATCATCCTCTCAATCTCGATCTGCTCGCTCAACCACTCGTACGTCTTGTCGAACTGCTTGTTATCGTCCACCCGGCGGAAACTGTTGCCTACCCTCACCATCAGGGCTTCAGCAAAAGCATTCATCCCGCTCCTCAGCACCCGCACCTGGAAGAGGTAGTACTGCATCGCGAAGAGCTTCTCTTGCGCCTCTGCTACTCTCTGACCATCCATGTTGGATGATGCCGCTACGTTAAAGAGAGATCGGAGGCAGTGGAGTAGTGACTCGTCGACGGAAGCCCAAGCGAGTCCGGCTTCGCTCACCTGGGTTTTGGAGAGGGTGACCTGCATAGTCGTTTGTAACTCCAGCGCTGCAAGGACTTTTAGAGATACGTCGAGCAGAAGCTTGGCCGCGCGGTCGGCAATGTACTCCTGGCGCGCAATACCGCGCATGACGGAGGTAGCAGTCAGTTTGACCGGATTGCCAGAGCCAGGGGGGTCTTCGCAAGCCTTAATGCGCTCCACGAAGACATCGCCTGATCTCCTAAGAACATCATCGATATTGTGGCTGGCCTCCTGCAGCGCTATGGTGATTGTCATGTACGGCCCAGCGTAGTCGACGTCAGCACCCTCAGCTTCGTGGCGATATTCGTCGTATTCTTGATTCGCTTCCTTGATTCTCCGCATGAGCGCTTGCCGTACAGTGCGCTTGAATGTGGCGACTTCAAGCTTTCCACCGTCTTCGGCCTCCGCTACTCCAGTCTTCGCACCATTTCGAGAGGTCTCACCATTACGAGAGGTCTCGGCGCGGTCTTCATCATCCAGGCTCCCGTACGCAGGCGGTAACGTCTCCGTGCGCTCCTGGTCCCGCTTCCGTTTCGCCGCATTCTCAGTCTCCAATCGCCTTAGGTCATCGAAGTCTTCCTCCATAGTCCGCACAATAGTTTGACTATGATCTGCTTCTACGCGCCAATAGTTGCAGTCACTGACCGCGTTTCTTACTTCGACCTTCTTGGCATTCAGGTCGAGTGTATACTGTGTCTGCAGAGCTTTGATGTGACGATTCAGAGCTTCGATTTTCTCACCGAACGCCGTAATAGCTGTATTCTTGCCCGCAATCTCCGTCTGCAGACTATCGTTCCTCCGGAGCGAACGCCGGTACTTCAGGTCGAGCTGGGCGTACTTCTTTTCTCCTGCGTCTCGTTCGAGGAGATCATCCATACGCGCTGCTAGCACGGCATTGTCGCGCTCGGCTTTGACTGTCTTGAGTTCTGCCTCAAGCTGCGCTATCTTGACGTGGTCTTTGTTACGCCTGCTCTCGCGGGACGGTCGCGAAGGCTTGTACTCTAGCCCGGCCTCCTTGTACGCACTCTCCAACCAAGGAGGCGGGCAGTTCATCTGGATCGGGTTGTCTCGTCCTCCTGGCGCAGATGATGGTGGTGGTATCTTACCCCTTCTCACGGCCTCATCATGCACATCCTTACTCCGCAATCTACTGGTGATACTCGGCCCCTCCAGCGGGTCTGACTGCGCAGTCTGCTCGACAGTCTCGTTGAAACGTACCTTTCGGCTCTTCTTCGTCGGCGGCTGTTCAGGGCTGTCTGCAGCTTTCGCTTTGCCGGCCATCATTCCGTCGTGGGAGCGCTTCTTCGGAGCTGCGACTGGCGATGGTGGGTCTGGCGAGAGAGTTGGTAGCCTTTTGGTTCGTGTTGTTGGGCGAGGCATGGCCGGACCTTCGGTGTGTAGTGGCTGTAAGACAAGGCTGTCGTGCCACGGAATCTTCGAGGCTGTCGTGGAGCCTTGGCGAGTCAGACGTGCGCGAGCCTCAGAGTCTGACTGCTGGTATCAAGCCTCTCTTAGACGGAGTAGTCCTGCGCAACCGCGAAAGCTGCAATGCTGCCTACAGGTGCAGGCTGTGATAACCGGAAGTGGAAGCTGAAGCAGGCTGAAGTGGGATGATCAAGGTGTGAGGTCGTTCAGAAACGCGAGCTCGGACCCCGAACGCGGTATCGCGTCGGCGTTTCAAGTTAATCCGCCGAGGGCGACGACGACATGTCGCAAACCTACATGTACCTGCACGTGTTGTTGTCTACCGTCGAGCCTCGCAGGCGAGTGTATTCCGTCGTCCACCCGCAGCCTGAGGACTGCTCACTATGGACGAGAAGTACTCTTTCAACGCCATCAGCATCTTCACCTTCAACGACATCCTGAAAGAATACACAAACGTTGTCCCGGAGAAGCTGAGCGAGCTCGAGCAACAACGTCTGGCTATCGTCCCGAAAGACATACAAGAACGCGACCCGCCGTACGTCACCAAAGATGAGCTCGCAACGCTCATGGACTGGAAGCTCTCCCATGGCACCTTTCGGCCCTCACTCAAGAAGCTTATCCAGCAGAACGATGAGTCATTTGTCCGATCACAGACGGAAGCCGCGTTCAGGCTCCTGGAGACTACAGACAGTAAGCGGGATCTCAACGCGCTGAACGTACTGTGCAAACTCAAAGGCGTAGGACCCGCCACAGCCTCTTTGATCCTCTCTACTTACAATCAGGCGTGTTATCCTTTTCTGTCTGACGAGCTGTACCGCTGGGTCTTCTTCGACTTGCCTGCTGATGGCAAGGGCAGAGGATGGGATAGGCAGATGAAGTACACCGCTAAGGAGTGGGTCGCGTTGCATGACGCGCTGAGCGATTATAGACGCAGGAACACTATGAACAGCGGGAAGGGAGTAGCTCCCTCGGCTTTGAGTTTCGAGAAGGTCGCTTATGTGCTTGGGAAGCGTGCGCGGGGTGGAGAGGCTGAGGACAAGAACTCAGGTGGCAAGAAGCGGAAAGTTGCTGTGCCTCAGCCCGTCCATGATGAGCAACAGACGGAAAGCGCTAAAAATGGCGTTCAAGAAGAGCCTGCCGGAAGTGGGCGGACTACGAGGTCGAGCAAGCGAAGGAAGCCAAGTTAAAGACCTGTTGTATGCACTTCATGTGCTCGACGACTGTTTATGTTACAGAATGTGGCTGAAGAGAAAGGACCCGAGGCCCACAAGGCAAGCCTTAGCTTCTGCATCGCCGTCCAGGCGCCACTTCCGCCAGCACATTAACGGGAGATCTCGCGCGGAGCGTATTCAGCCCCTGTTGTAGTCTTTCTCCAATCCATCCACTTCCACCACTCACGACCAAAACCCCACCCACATCTCCCTCAACCGCTCCCGATCCGCCAGAACCATATACAAGAACGGCAAACCCACGAACGTGGCGATGGCTATCACGACGAAAACCAAAATCGCACGGTGTATGCGGGATGCTCTTTTTTCGTGCTCAAGTATCGAGCTAGCCTCGAGGTCCCGGACTGTGTTCCGGAGGTGGTAGAGGTCGCTGTGCTGACCGGATACTGTCGAGATATCTGAAATGTCTGAGTCTGTATCGCGGACGGGGGTCGGGTTGAAGAACGTGAACGGGGTTCCCTGGAGGGCGGTGACGCTGTCGTTCCTCTCTTCTTCTGGAATCTTGGCACCGGTAGCCGCAGCTATGGCCGGCGAGCCTTGGAGCTTGGAGGTGTTGTTGGAGGCCAGCACTGAGCCGGCGTAGTCTCTGCGGCCCAACATTTCGTGTGCGGTGCGATTGCGGGTTTGCGCTGGTTCGAACTCCGGTGTGTGTGGCGCGTTCCTCTCGCGCGATGTAGGCGCAGAGTCGAGCCGTCTGCGAAGTTCCGCCATTTTGTATGTTACTCACGGTATGGAGGAGGACACAGGCTTGTCGTTCGAACCATGGATGCAGGCTCTTCGCTCCTATACGCCAAGCTCACCGAACCATGGCACCGGGTACTTGGTTGTTGGGGAAACAGAATGTTTCATAACGCCCGCAGAGCACTCGCCACATCCTCCGCTTCGCCGATTTTCCACGCAGCATCACTTGCTTGTTGTACACCCGCCTTGCCCAGTACTAGTGCGGTCTGGTCTACGAACTTCTCCCTCAGCTGCTCGTCGCTCATAGGTACCTCCAGGGAGCCAACAGCATGCTGGATGTGCTTCTCCAGCTTACTGCCGTCCGCGAAGTGGACTGTCAGATAGGTCTCATCCGCTGCAAGAGCCTTGTCTGATGTCGCGTCCACTTTGTCCCGGATGGCTATCACGGCAGGGTCCGTTACTACTTCATCGGCATACTGCGCTGGCCCAGCTTTCCCATACAGCAAACCTACTGCTACGCCGTGAAAGACGGAGAATTTGCCTTCCAGGCCATCCTTCGGTGTGCGCTTGGACGTCAGCTCGATGACGAGTGGGTGCACCTTGGCCTCGACCTTCTGGATGTCCCGCGACTTCATGCTTTTATTCTGCAGTTCATGATGCAGTTGGATGCTCCCGTCAATCGCAGGATGACAGACGATACCGCAAGGGAAAGGCTTGAAAGCATTCGCCTCAATCTCCCACTTCTGGCCAAGCTCGCCTACATACTGGTCCAGCTTTGGCGACCCGCCGCCCGCGACAACGTTAGCCCACCCTCTCTTCGCCTCCAACGCTTGCGACGAAGAAGTATACCCTTTCTGCGCCAACAACGCCGCAAGCAACCCGCTCTGCGCTGCTCGCCCGGGATGGAACGACTTAGTATCGCTGCCGAACATCTCTCTCAATCCGACAACCTGGACCGCTGCGAGACCGATGGCATGAGCCATCTGTTCTTCGCTCAACCCCATGACCTTTCCCACAGCGACCGCTGCGCCGACGCTGCCGGTCGAAGATGTAATATGCCAGCCGATGTCATAGTGCTCTGGCCAGACTGCTAGACCAATCTTACAGGAGGCTTCGATACCTGCCGTCAGTGCACACAAGATCTCGGAGCCGCTGACACCACCTTTGTACTCGGCGTAAGCGAGTAAAGCGCTAGCTACAGGGCCTGTAGGATGGATGATGGTAGCGAGGTGGGTATCATCGTAGTCGTGGACATGGCTTGCTATGCCGTTTAGCAGGGCGGCATGCTGGGCGTCCGCCTTCACTTTGCCTTGACTGCCGTATAGCGTGGACGTTGCTGGACCAAAGAAGGGCGATAGAGCGTCATGGGCTTTGATGACGATTGGGTGGTTTGAGCCGCCGATGGCGCAGCCGATGTAGTTGTAAAGGGAGCGGATGGCGGCTTGTCTGACTGAGTCGGGAAGAGACGAGGATGTCAAGTCTGCAGCCCAGGAGGCTAAGGTTCTGGTTGCCATGGCTTGGTATGTCTTGCAGAAAGCTTGGTGAAGTTGGCGAGAGAACTTTCGAAAGCCTTCTAGGAAGCTTGAGATTGAGTGCCAGTACACTTGTTGGCCGCACGAAGATTGCACCGATGTCGGCTGACCGCTCGTCGACGTCTTCAGATTATTGACGATCTTTCGTCATGCCATCCCCACGTTGTTCCCACGCGAGGCGGGGACTCCGCATGATGTCGATCAGCTCTCCTTCAATTGCCGGTCTCACCAGAGTGCCAGATGCATCAACGAGCGATAGCAGGAATTCACAAAGTCTTGGCTACTGTTCCCACATGCCGGCCACGCCATCAAAATGGAACAGGTGGCAATGGGGCGCTATGAGCGCCTCACGATGCCTGACGACATGCCAGCCAAGAATACCATCCGGCAGAAATGCAAGCCAGATGCACCTTTACAATGCCGGTACCCGGATCAGCAGGGTCAGCAGCTCCAATGAGTGCTCTCCTCAGCTTGTCGATGGTGAGACCGCGGAAGGCGAAGCGCGTCTCCTGGATCTCTACTTCTGTTCACCAACATCTGCGGACTGTGAGAACACCAGAAGAACCCTCGAACAAGGACGGATATCGGTGCATATCGTCGTTGATGTAGTTTCCGTTCCAGCACGATGGGCAAGCGATACATCTTCGGCCTACGCGGCAACCAGCTCCGCAATGCGCGGATATGGGCTGTCATCCTGCCAGCCTACATCCTCTTCGGATGGAACAACGGGGTAGCTGGGCCACTCCTGGACTTGCCTTCATGGATCAGCACATTTCCGAGAATCGACACCGTAAATACCACCGGAGCCCAGAAGACGGACAATTCCCGGGTACAAGGTACCGTGGTTGCAACGTACACTATGGTAATGATCCTCACAGCGGGCTGTAACAGATGAGATGCTGATTCATGACAAGGGTGGTTTCTTCGGCGCCCTCAGCTGTATCTACATCGGTGACAAGATTGGTCGCATCAGAACCATCCAACTCGGCGCCGCGATTGACGTAGTCGGTGCCGTCTTGCAATGCACTTCGTTCTCGCTGGGACAGCTCATCGTGGGCAGACTGGTAAGCCATTTCGGCCCATATGACATGAAGGAGCTAACGGCGATAGGTTACCGGCTTCGGTTTTGGCGCATTAACCGCCACGGCGCCGAGTTGGCAATCCGAGTGTTGTTCCGCTGCGCACCGTGGTGCTGCCGTGCTTCTCGAGAGCCTGTTCATCAGCGCCGGCCTCGCTTTGTCTGCTTGAGTAACCTCGGGATGAGCTTTACCACCGGCTCCGTCTCCTGGCGATTCCCATTAGCCATGAGCGGCTTTTGGGCATTGATTGTCATTGCGACTGTGACCTTGCTTCCTGAGAGCCCAAGGTGGCTGCTCAAGAAGGGTCTAACGCAAGAAGCGCGCGAAGTGTTGTCGGCACTTGAAGGTGTGCCAGACGATGACCCGGTGGTTCGAGCAGATGTTGAAGAGATATCCGAATCGCTCGCTATCACCGGAAAAGGCCGATTCAGAGACATCTTCGAGAACGGCGAGTTGCGACTGTTCAATCGGGCTTGCCTCGCCTGCGCTGGCCAACTGTTTCAGCAGATGAGTGCGTATACTGATGGGCAGCACCCTTGGAGGCTGCCTCGGATATCTGAGACGGCCACATACTTTTGGAGACATCTGCTAACCCCTGAACCCATCGCCTTCACGTGGTATAAACGCACTAGCGTTCTACGTTACGACAATCTTCCATTCGTACCTGGGCTTGTCGGATACGAATGCCACGATCTTGGGAGCCTCCGTTTTCACATTCCAGACCATCTGCTCCCCAATCGGAGTCTTGACCGTCGACCGCTTCGGCCGCCGCAAACTGATGATGGTCGCCGCGGCCGGCATGGGAAGCTGCATGGCCATCGTAGCCGGCACATCCAGCCAGAATAACAACACGGCCGCTGTTGGAGCAGCTGGAGCCTTCATCTTCCTTTTCAGCCTATTCTTCCCAGTCGGGTTTCTTGGCCTGACTTTCCTATACGCATCTGAGATCAGTCCACTGAGCGTGAGAGTTCCCATCACTTCGATGAGCACCGGCAGCGCATGGCTCTTCAACTTTCTGGTAGCTGAGATCACGCCTGTCCGGTTCGCTACCATAGGGTGTACGTTGGGACAGCTCCAGGCACTCTGAAGACGGGATCCTGACACAGCGCAGAGAGATATTATATCGTCTATGCTTGCATCAATTACTTTTTAGTACTACCATGTGCGTGAAGTCGACTACTCAAAAAGTATGGCCTCTAGCTGACGGGTGACAGCGGTTTGGCTCTTCTTCCCGGAAACCAATGGAAGACATCTTGAAGAAGTGGACCAGATCTTTCGCGATAGCAAGAACGTTTTCGATCCAGTCAAGATGGCCAAGCGGCTGCCGGCGAACGTACTTGCTGACAATGAGGGCCCGGCAGAGAAAGCAAGGACGGACAGAGTGGAGGACGCCCACTCGAAACACCAATCTCGGTGACAGGCCCACGAATCGATGAATGGTCTGCAACGATTTTAAATGGGAGAAGCTGATCATACACGCTACAATCAGACGACGAAGTAGCTCAAGAACCTGTGCCACATTGACTGCGAATGGTACTGATCCAAAAATGCCAGATCTTTCTCCGTGAGATGCCGCCTCCCTGTGCTCAAGTCTGCATCCTCCGCTTTCACCAACTCCGTCTTGAAGTACACCTTGTACGCAATAAGGCAGAAGAAGAACAGTGGCAGGCAGAGCATTGTCTGGAAGAAGGCAGTGGTGCTGGGCTTATCTTCGATGAGGTCCGCGGATACATAGATTGTGCATGCAAGTGTGAAGAGTGTTGTGATCAAAAGGAAGATGGGTGCCGTGGGGTACCATCTCGTCCTGAAGGCGTACTTCTTTGACCAGGCTGGATCGTTCTGCACTTTGAGTGCTCGATGCATACAGAAGTTGGTGAGTGGGATGGTGATCCAAGCGAAGAAGGTCGTGGTCGCGGAAACGGAGCTGAACCACGTGAAAGCAGTAGCGCCTCCGGTACTGCAGTTGATGTAGGTCATGGTGATGCCGACAACAGCACAGGAGAGCAAGGAACAGTAAGGCCGACCTACGGCGTCAACCCGATTGAAGATGGCGGGCATCATTCCCATACGAGCCATTGCCGTCTGGATCCTAGAGGCTGTGTAGAAGGACTCCGAGCCGATACCGCAAAGCGAGATGAGCAATACGACATTGATAATGTCTGGTAACACCTTGATGCCAGCATGAGACATTGCGATGACGAATGGCGAGGCCGCGGTGGTCCCCGAGCTTCTCAGCAGCAGAGGGTCGGTGTACGGGACCGCGACCGAGATGAGGATGCAACTGCCGATGTAGATGACCATGATGCGCACGAACAGGTTAACGCAGGCCCGAGGGAGGTCAAACCGAGGCACTCTTGCCTCGCCTGCTGCTATGCCGATGATTTCCTGTCCACCTGTGGCCCAAGCAGCGAGCAGGAATACTGAAGCAATGCCTTTGAAGCCGTTGGGAAAGGCATCCAGTTTGGTATAGTTGACCGCATCTGTCACCTTGCCAGTCGGTCCAGCGCCACCGCAAATGGCGATCATTGTGAAGATCAGCACGAGCATTGTGATGACCTTGATCGCTCCGGTCGCGAAGTCAAACTCTGCGAACCACCTGTTCGGCATGAGATGGAATCCGAAGACCACAACTAGGTAGATTGTCATCCAAGCAGCTGTCGGAACAGATATCGTCCAGTAGCTGACAACGACCGGAAACACCGCACCTTCGGCAGCGATGACTGTAAGCGCACCGAACCACTCGCAGAACCCGATGGCAAATCCGAGCGATGGATCGACGAAGCGAGCAGCATGATCGATGAACGAGCCGGATGTAGGGAACAAGCAGGACTGCTCGGACAAGATCCCGAGCATGGTGTATGCCATCACACAAATGAGGGGGTATCCAATCAACATTCCTGGCGCTGAACCGTACCGTAAGGCCTTCCAGAGATGTCAACACTTTTCAACCCATTGTTGGGATCGTCCGTATACTAATTACTGACCTTGCCAGAGGAGATCAACACCCCACTACCAATGTTCGCTCCCAATGCTATCATCTGGATGTGTCTGGACTTGAAGTTTCGATGCAAATAGCCCCTGTGCATACTATTCGGTTCTCCCGCGTACTCCAACACGTCGCCCTTGGCAACGTCCTGACTGGCGTTTGAAGCGTCGCTGGCGATCGTATGCGGCACCTTGAGATCGTCCGAATTGGTCGCCATTGTAAGGTGTCGTGCCTCGAAGCCACAGTATTGGGTAGAATGTCGTCTCACTGATCGACTCTCGTGCACTAAAGCTTCCAGAAGCCCGCAAGGCTGGACAGACAGTGACAGAGTGACATGTTATATTAGATCGTCCTCGGCGGCCCCATTGGTTATCAGTCGCACGAGTCAGTCCCAGACGGGGTGTCGTGACCCGATAAGTTGCTCCGAGACGCCGTGATAGCGGGCCGCCGTCGATAGGCACGGCGCAGATCGTCTTCCGCAAGATATCACAGGTACGACGCTCCTCCGAGGCGTTCGGCCTGTGCTGCTCAATGGACTCTCAACAGACGCATCGTCCCGCATGGGAAGATGGGACACCGCCAAGGCCAAAGCCGAAGAGCAGTAAGTCCTCTGGGACCAGGTTGGCGAAGCACACAGCGCTGACCAAACGAAGGCCAATCAGCGTGCTCGCTCTGCCACCGAAGGAAGATACGGTGTGATGTTTCTGCACGCGGTACACCATGCTCCAACTGCAGGTATGCTGGTCACGGCGATTGCCACATTTATGAGAAGAAGAGGCGTGCTGCGATCAAAGGTTGGTTGCGCAGATTCACCAAGACCTCTCGTAAGCATGCTCAGCTTTACATAGGCCATGCTGCATCGACAAGCAGCAACGCTATCAGGACGCAGGCAAATAGCCAAAGGCCAAGCCAGGCACCGGAGCCAGTGTCGCCAGATGACAAGGAGTTCAAGCGTCATTTGGTGCAATTCGTCGACCAAAGAGACATAGACAAACGGGCTATCCACCAAGGTGTATGTTCACACCGCTTAAGTCTCGTGCCTTGCTAAGACCCATCAGGTTCGCATAACCTATCTTGGCACTGCTGTCTCAAACATCAACGTTCTCGTCCGTCGCCGCAGTGCGAATCCAGATGTGTACCATTACCCAACGGACCAGATTTCGAGGCGCCTTACGGGCGTGCTCGTGGACCGTATTCCACTTGAAGCGTTCAGCCTACCCGATAGACCTGTCGTAGACTCCTTCCTAGCAAAGTATTTCGCCGATGTCAATCGTGGGTACCCCTGCTTGGACGAGGACACCTTCATGGCCCAGTACCAGGGTCGTAATCCTGCAGATCCGCCCTCGTTACTGGCACTGCATAGTGCACTGATGGTGGGCGTCCACGTAACATGCGCTGGGCCAGAGAGGGATCGGTTGAAAGCACTCTTCTTCAACCGCGCCAAGATGCTCTTCGACGCGCGCTTCGAGCGCGACCGCGATGTCGTCGTGCAGGGAGCACTTTTGATGTGCTGGTTTAGCGATGGAGCTGAAGATGTTACTGCCAATGCATGGTATTGGATTGGTGTTGCAGCAAGGACGGCTCAGGGCCTCGGAATGCACCGTGAGACACAGCCGAGCAACCTGATCGAGCAGGATAAGCGGCTTTGGCGGAGGACTTGGTGGATGCTGGTACAAAGTGATGTCCTCATCTCGCTGTTTCACGGGCGCCCGCTGGCAATGTAAGCGTTGAAAGTCTCCAATCTCCAGCTGGTTCACTGCGTGACTGATCGTCTCACAGCAATCTCGACGATTGTGATGTACGTCCACTTACGCGGGAAGACTTCTCCGGCTGCAGGCCGGACGTAAGATCCGATTTCCAGATCCACCGCTCGACGATATGTGTGGTCATTGCGAAAGCGCTGAAGATCTTTGGTCCTCGACTGAGTGACGATGAATGTAGTAGAGCTACGTTCGACGCCGACTCGGATCTCGCGAGATGGTACTTCGATCTGCCGGAAAGTCTACGTTACGATGCTTCTCGTCACGATCGTTGGGCTGCGCAGCTCATGCTGGTGTACCACAACATCTTGATCCTGCTTCATCGCCCCAGGCAGAAGCCGCTGTCGCTAAACGCCGCACACGGCGATCTCCGGAACGGCAACAACAGCTCTATCGACGCAGAGATCTGTAATTCTTCTGCGCAGGCGATTGTTGGCATCTTTGACAAGCTCTGCATGCACGACGAGATCAAGTACATCTGGCTTGACAGCGCCAATGCTCTGTTCACTGCGCTTACGCACCTTGGTACGCAGACAGAATCCAGCAATCCGATCCTTGCGTTAGGTGCTCGTCATTCCTTTGAGTCTGGCTTGAGAGCCCTCAAGCTCGTTGCCCAATGGTGGCCAATCGAGAACGCAGTGGTTGAGCTCTTCGAATCCGGAAGCTCGAGTCTAGCAGCCGAAAGGGACCAGAACCGCTTCATAGTAGGGAATACGGAAATGCCTCGAGTGCAAAGTCATGCTGCAGCAAGCGGACCTAATGCCGATGCTCAAGACGGCATCTCAGCTTTGCTCCTAGCTTCAGCGGCAGGCATATCGGGACAGAACCATCACAGCGCTGACAGTAATGCGACATCGTCTGTGGCTGCTGGTTCGTTTCCGAACGATGGGAATGCCGACTTCCTAGACTGGCGGCACCTCTTTCCTTTCTCCGAAACGGAGCAGCTACACTCATTCGCTAACGACCAAGCGATGTACGAGAATGCAGGTGTGCAGTGGGGTGATTATGCAGGCCAAGCGCAGTATGGTTGAAATCAGACGGAAAGCAGTTGAGCTCTCAGGTTGCCGTCAGGCTCAGAGTCTTCTCTTGATCAATATCCCACGATTCTTGTATTAGTGAGAATGATATAAGGTCAATTTCGCCGCGACAACGCAGCCGATCAGTGCCTGAGATACTCCTTGGCCCGCTCGCCCCAAATGACCGCTCTGCGGACCGCCGGACATGTCAGTACGGATCGTTTAATCGAGACTCCAGATACTACGGACTTGCTTACCGTTTGTAAAGATGGAACCCGCGTACGTTACCCTTCTTTAAGCCATCAATAGCTTCTATCATGTTTGGTCCCAGACCAACATCTTTGATCTCCTGCAGCGGGTAAAGGTACAAGTGGACCGACAGGATCCTGCCTCCAGTCTTCGGCAGTGCAAACAGAGTCTGCAGCTCGCATCTCACGAAGCAGTTTTCGATATCGAAATCGGTCTCGGTGGGCTCTTGACCTGGGTACAGATGGTACTCTCCACGCTCGCATAGCGCATCACTAGTCGCTACCGCCCAATTAACGCGGTAGTTGACATTACCAGGCTGGACCTTGCCAAAATACCGGTCCATGCTAGCTTCCAGCTTCTCCTTGTAGCCTGGTATAGGTCTGTGTGCGTCGCGGAGTTTCATGCCTAGCTTAGATTGCGGGTCGAAGCCTACCGGATACGCCCAAATGAAGGCTTGTAGGCTATAGCCATCACCGTCTGGTGAAGGAAGCAGCATCAGGAAATCCTCATCGACGTTGCGATTGATGATCCGCAGAGCCTCGTGTCTGTCCTGAGGGGCTGTGAGAGGCAAGTGCTCGTCCGTGATGATGTTGTGCACTGTCCTTTCGCCTGCGTCCAGACGAAAGATCGTCGGATAGCGATTTGGCAGGTACTCTTGGACCAGATATTCGTACAGCTCGTTCAGCATCTCAACACCAGAGTCGAGAGAGTCCAAAGCGCCAGGGTACTGGCGTACAATGTCTTGCCGAGCCTTTAGGCGCTCGGAATACGTATTGTCCATGTGGGTGATCCAGTTGATGTCGGTTTTTTGCAAGCCTGTATGTGCGTTAGCCAATGGTTCGATCTTTTCAGATCCCGTCAAGCCGGCTTACCCATAGTCAAGAAGTACTTCGAGTTGAACTTGTAGATGCGTTCGGGCTGGACAGTCCGGTAGTCTAGATCACGCAATGGAAGAATCTTGCCCATGCTGCTCCATCGGGAACTTGTCCTGGGGTCGTAGTTCTCGTCGTTCTCCCGGTCATTTGCAGTCAGATATGTCGGGAAAGCATCTGCTTTCAACGTGGATGAGTCAAGAGGTGTTGTGAAGAATAGTGGCAATGGAGACCACAGCCATATCCTCCAGATTGCCCACAGCAGAGCGACGAGGCTGGCCGCCCGCAAAAGCATCCACGGTACGTCTTCGCACGTTGAGAAGTCCATGCTTCGGGTGATGATTGTCGAAGGACGGGAAGGCTTTGGTCTACAGCGAGCTGTCATTGTGATAGTGCTTTATATCACATGGGGCCATATACCACACTACACGACGGCTTGGAAGCCTTGCCCCACAATGCGATGGCATGTAGTCCGCAAGTCGGCGGGCCCAACGCGCTCGAAATACGAGGACTGGTCAGTGATAGGCGGCCAGGCAGCCCTGGTCCTTTGCCGCTGCCAATGTGCCGGCCAGAGTCATGTGCGGCATCGCCGTGGGTCTCCATGAGTACGACTTGATGTTGTAACATTGGCTTCGTGTCAGCGTGTCCGTAGTGGTCAACGCAGTGATGAGATTCGAGAGAGGAAGAAGGGAGGATGGAGTTGACCCTTTCGCCGTCTCCTGCCAATCGCCGAGACCCACATCGTGTTTCTATCTTCTTCCTCTCCTCCGCATCCCGTCCTCCTCACTTCCACGCCCACCATGTTCAGGATGACTCGGGACGGCAGCGAGACGGGTGCAACGCCGAGCTACGGTTGTTCTCACCCTGTGTGTCACCGCCGACCAAGTTCGGCTGCCTACATCAGCGCCAGTGCGTAGGACTTGAGCCGCCTGTCGGTGTTTTGTCAGATGGACTCGACGCGTCTCTCAACGCGTACGAGCTCTCTTGCATACTTTGCTCGAGTGAGTTGTCTTGCTGTGGTACTGGCAGGGTAGCTACGCGTACCAACAGCCATGCAATCATCCGGGATACCATCAGGGCCCACCAACATCCACAGCACGAGCAGATATACTGTGGACGAGCATCCACTCGGAGCAGCGCGACAAGTCCGTATCGTGTGCATTGGAGCCGGAGCGGCAGGCTTGAACCTAGCGCATCATGTACAGAAGCACATGCGGAACGTGGAGTTTTGCATCTACGAGAAGAACGCTCGCGTTGGAGGTACCTGGCTGGAGAACCGGTACGCCATACTCCAGTATCTTCACAGTCTCCTTGCTCACCACATGGTTTAGATACCCAGGCGTCGGCTGTGATATTCCGTCTCACAACTATCAGTATACCTGGGCACCAAATCCTGACTGGACAGAGTATTACTCCTCTGGTCCAGAGATCCTCCAGTATTTGGAGTCTGTAGCCGAGAAATTATAATTTGAGAGAATCAATTCGCTTCCGACAGCAAGTGATAGATGCAAAGTGGCAAGAAGCCGAGGGAAAGTGGCGACTGCGGGTCAAAGATGTTGCGTTTGGCAATGTACGAGACGACAGTTGTGATTTCTTCATCAACGCCGGCGGCTATCTTAATAACAGGGTGTGGCCAGACCTCCCTGGCCTGCATGATTTTCAAGGCACTCTCGTTCACTCCGCAGCATGGCCGGAAGACCTTGACTTGACTGGAAAGAAAGTGGCGGTTTTGGGGAATGGATCCAGTGGGATTCAAATCGTACCAGCTCTGCAACCAGATGTCGAGGAATTGACGACATTCATGCGGAATCCCACATGGATAACCGCCGGATTTGGGCAGAAGTACTCAGGACCCAATGGTACGAACTTCATTTTCTCCGAAGAGCAGAAGTCTCGCTTTCGCCAGGACCCTTCGGCATACCTACACTACCGTAAAGACGTCGAGAATGAGCTTGTCACTCGCTTCCCGTTACTGCATAAAGACTCAGCTGAGCAAGCGGCCGCGGTGGAGTTCTCCCGAGAAGAGATGGAACGGCGACTAGGTGAGGGCAACAGACTTCTGGACCACCTCATCCCCAGCTTTGGCGTGGGCTGTCGACGTCCGACGCCGGGTCATGGCTACATCGAAGCTCGCACGCAGCACAATGTGCGGGTGGTACCAGACAGCCTGTCACACCTCACCGCAGAAGGTGCGGTGCTAACGACTGGCGAAGTTGTTCCCATAGACGTGTTTGTTTGTGCAACCGGGTTCGATGTCTCCTTCCGTCCACGCTTCCCCATCATCGGCCGCAATGGCGTCGATCTCGCAGAACAGTGGAAAGACCGGCCGACTGGCTACCTTGCCCTCGCGGCCGCAAACATGCCGAATTACTTCGTGTTCCAGGGTCCGAACTCTCCTGTCGGGCATGGCTCGGCGATGCAGATCATTGAGCACTCGACCAAGTACATGCTCAGGATGATCTACAAGGCGCAGGCCGAAGGCTACAAGGCGTTTGCGCCGAAGTCAGAGGCCATTGCGGACTTTGTGGAACATGCCGACGAGTTCCTTAAGAGAACAGTATGGGCTGGGAAGTGCAAGTCTTGGTTTAAGAACGGTCAGTCTCCTTGGGGATGCGGCTAAGTGTAACGTATTGACAGTCATTAGGCACGGTTGATGGGCCTGTGACCGCGCTGCACCCGGGAAGCCGCATACACTGGTTCCACATGCTCACCCATCCGCGATACGAAGACTGGGAGTGGACATGTGCGAACCGCAATCGCTTTGCATACTTAGGCAACGGCTACTCGACCTGGGAGGGTGGCGGGAGGGACGTAACGTGGTACCTCAACGATGCTGATCAGGGCTACGAAGCGCTCGTGTATTGAGCGAGAAAGGGAGCCTGTCAACGATGCTCGTATCGTCTGCTACGTGCTACTTTGTACGTCCAACCGTTCTATACGCACCTCTAGGGCAGCTGCCGACGCCTCGGCGAGAGGATCGGGTCGAGCAGCATATGCGCCAACCAGCATGCTCTTGTCTTCCCGATCGTCAAAGAAGCCGTTCACCTTCCGCATGAGACGCTTTCGGCCAGTCTCGCGGCACTCATAGATCCACAATGCGTGACCATCCCTAACTCCTTCGACTGACATGGTGACCCGCTTAGACTCGCCCTCTCGCGCTTGACACGGACTGACGCTCCAGTCACACCAATGACCCCTCTGACGCACAACAACGCTAGCAAGCGGCTCGTTCTCGAAGACCTCAACTCCGGCCTTGATCCACTGCGGATGCGTCGTAATGTCTCCTGGCTCCTCGGCGCTGGGCGCAGGAAGCGACGGATGACAGGCGGCTATCAACAGACCAGCTTGATCGAACTGATACTGCCA
>JAKLLW010001052.1:0-19540 GCA_022814695.1 Neocatenulostroma microsporum | reverse complement strand
ACCGGTGTGCTGGCGGGTCGCATTTCATCTCCGATGGGGACGTTGGGAGGATGTGTGGATGAGCGGCAGATTGGCATATGATCGACTGTGTGCTTCGAGCATAATTTTCTGCGACCTATGGCCGTACGTGCTGAATCCGGCTTTCATTGAGTGATACATAATTGCACCAAAACGCCCACGGCTCCCTTCGATACTTCTACGCCTGCAAGTGTCACTTGATCAACAACTAAGCCAGGCCGATGATGACGAATACATTTGACCAGCAGAGCGCCCATAAGCCTAGTTGTGGTCAGCCACGTCCTTCCGGTCAAGAGCAGATAGCTTGCCTAGGAGCCGATGAAGGAGCTTGAGCGCCATTGAACGTATCTCATGACTTAAAACGAGGGCCGAGGGATCACGAAGTGGAGCGGAGAAAAGCTTGCCATGGCTACCAATACAATACCGCGCCGGTCTATCGTGAAGGCGGTGTTGGCTCAATCACCACCCTTGACCGTTTCCTGGCGTCCACCTCAGCCCTCAGGAACCTCTGCTCTGCAGCATTCCGCTGTACCTCTCGAGCCCTTCCCTTCGCCACTTCAGCTGCCTCATCGCGGTACCTGTGTCTGTATAAATAGACCTTGGGTAGGACCTCTTCATTCCTCGAATTAAGGCCTTTTGAAAAAAGCCGGAGTTCCTGCGTCTCGTAACATGGCACGGTGGTGCCGTTCAGACCCACAGCTGCCTGTCTCTTGGCGATTTCCTCCCAGAGCAACTTCGTTTCGAAGGCCAACCGTTCTATATCGTTCATCTTCAATCGTTGTTGTGTGGCATCTGACCGGTAGGTGAAAAACTTCGGGAACAACTCATCTGCATACCAATCTGGTTTGCCTTTGTCTTCCTCAAGTAAAGGGTTTGGCCTTGGTGGGTGGATCGAAAGCGCGCAATCTGTGGTGGGTGCCTTCGTCCTCGCGATTTCGTAGTGGTGACGATAGCCAAGGGCATAGCCAAGGGCAATTGACACACCAACGAATCCATATATTACAGCAATCGCTACGCCAGCTGACATCTCTGTCGCAGCTTCGAACTTTCTGGAGCCCTTTCCATTTCCAGTAGCTGGGTCATGCGTGTGGGCGCTGCTGGCTTCCTGCCGTCTCCGTTGGGTGAGGGAGAATCCTCGTTTTTGGGCACAAAGTCTCGTTGGAAACCAACAGCGTGCTGCAAGGACAAGTCTCGGGTTTGACATTCTGGCGGACAATCGGTCGCCTGAGATGGTACGGATTGTCCGGCAACGCATGGCTGTTGCTGAACCCGAGGTGAATGGAAACCGTGTTCGAGCGTAGGATGCCGTCCTGAGGATTGAAAAGGCTGGCATGTTCTGCATCCAGCTTTGGCCTATCGTGATGTTTTGGCGATACTTCAGAGGGTTTTGGAAGCAACTGCCCGGCTACTCGTTCTCTCCAATACCTAGGTACTTTTATCGTGCGCGCCTGCGGTAGAGCGAAAGCGATGCAAGGGCTTGCACTCACAGCATGCAGCAAGGTCCCTTGCATCGCTCCAGGTCACTGCTCGAAGCTCCACATCAAACTACCTTACTATCTACTTACATCACTGACATACCAGGTGATCACCTTGGAAGCATTACAAGATGTCTTTCTGGCTCAAGAAAATACCGCCAAATCTGCTCTGGTGCGAAGTTGGGATCGACCTCAAGTCTGGGCACTGCAAAGCGCTGGCACCTCTTACCATGTCCGCAAAGAGATCCCAGTATCGAAGAGCCTACCGTACTGCAGTACGGCAACCATTACCCGTTCAGAGCCAGACCGTGAAGAGGCTAGCGCTCTTCAAAGCTCCGACTGCTACGTCAGCGAGGTCCCAATCCCAGAATCGCAAGCTTCATCCCAGAGACGCCACGAAGGAGAGCATCAAGATTACCGGCTCTGCCTCTGATCCGCCGCTAAGACCATGGGCCGCCTTGGTGGTAATCTGTGTCCATTTTTGGTTAGCAGCAAGTTGGCACTGGAATCGCAAGTACCACACGTACCGTCGGGAGAGCGGACCGGAAGGAGAGCCAACGCTGGAAGAATACAAGATAATGTTTGAGAAGATGTACAGCTTTGCGCCGTTCGGAACGGTGCCGGCTTTACGGTGGTTCCTCAAGAAGCGGGAGAGGGAGAAGATGGAATGGGAGTGGTCGTGGCGGAGTCGGGTGGAACACGGATGCTATGGTCGAGCGAAGGGGGTGGAGGGTGATGATTCTGCAGAGGAGGATCATAGACCGCTCTATAGGGCAGACCAGGGACGGAGGTGGGTTTATTAGGTTATCTTGGAGGATCGGAGCGGGAGAGCAGCCAGGGTGCCGGGAGACAGACTCAGCTCGTTGTTTGGAGTTCTGCATAAAGGCAGTCTGGTTGCTTTGGCGCCATTGTTAACGGAAAATGGATCACACTTCTCCCGGTCGATGCATCTTGGTTCTGCTTGCATATTCGACTTCGGTGTGAAGTAACCACATAGCAACACCGAGATGCTCTAAAGCAATTCCACAAAACTCACTGTCGATGCACGTGCAGTAGCAAAGCCTGGATAGAACGAGGAGCTTGGCTCCATCAGGCCCTCTGGTCGCTGCCAGCTCTCGTGCCCCGTCGGGCATGGCCTGCTTGATCACCAGCTATCCTGCCTGTGGCGCCGATGCACGGACACTGCTTGAAAGCGAATGCGACGTAAGGCATGCACCCACAGCACAATAGTAAGGTGTCATCGTCGATGATGGAGCTGAGTTCGTTCAACGGAAATTATGAGGACAGCCTAGTTGCTCATCAGTCTTGTCACTCGGTCGATACAGCCACTTGCTCAATGCTGCGGCGGCAGACTTCGGTCGACTACTAATGGACAGCATCCGTCATACTCTGCTGAGAGGTAGTTCAAGACCAGATAAGTCTGCAATTGGAAGTGCTGGACCAGCAATCATGGATCGAATCGTCAGGGCCGGAGCACAGCATTCTCATGGCGCAAGTTGTCTCTCTACGCAGTATGCTGTACCGTACAAGCATCTCCGACGGTCGATGGTGACATCCTACGGGCTTTCTGCGAAAGCGTCAATGGTTCGACGGTACGGATATACGACATCGGTGCGGCCGACGCTATCGCTCCTGTCGAGCCGTCCATCGCTCAGTGACCTGCCGGTATCCCGGAGACCGGCAGTAGTGCCGGCAGTGCTCCGGTTCCAAACACATAGCTGGTACCACGACCGCGTTACTCTGGGCGACGCAACTCGCGACGCGAACCCAGGCTCATCACATCCCGACACTCCGACAGAAAAGAACATACTCCTCATCTCCTTTGTCATCTGCGTCTATCTTGCGATATATGAATACAAGCTTATGAGGTCCGTCGAACGCGATCTGGAGCAGTATAAGACACAACTGGCAGAGTGTCCGACCAAAGAGCTTAAGAAGGTGGTGGAGCTGATGATTGAGGATGAAGAGGGGAGAGTACGGATCATGGGGTGGTTCGCGAGGAAGAAGGAGATAGAGAAGGCGCACGAAAGAAGAGAAGCAGGTCCATCGGTGACTGTGGGATCAGTGGTCTCTAGGCTGTTGTGCTGGCTTGGGTGGTCGCCGCGTTGAACGGCCGGGGGGTGGAATGTCGAGGAAACTGGTCGGAGTTGGGGTAGTAGTGGGGATGTGCTTGAGGTATCCTGATCGTCTTTGCAGTACAGGCGAGAGCGTACTGGAGGCGACGTGAAGCCTTGAGAAGGGATCTTGTAGTGGCGTGTAACGCACCAGGTGTGCCATTTATCTTGTTGAACCCATCCGCCGTCTCTTGTTCGGACTCAATGCAGGATCCATGCAGAAAGCGAATGCGAGGTAAGGCATGCACAGCACAATACTAAGGGCGTATGGTACCACCGTGCAGGCTATGCTGGCTCTACTCCAAGGCGTCAACGATGACTGATTTGCTGTTCAATCTGCGATATCGTCAACGACGTCTTTCCTGCGTCGTGTAGCGAGCCTTTCGAATCACCTATTACTGGCTTCCCATCAGTCTTGCGAAAGTCGACCATGTATGCGAGACTACCGCTAAGAGCAACCCACGACACAACCGGTAGCAATCTGGATATTGCCCGTCGAACAACAATGGCACGCCTGATGGCACCTGCCGGGAGATCGAGAATTCAAAGAACTTACCACCTTGCACCACGGCAGCCACGAGTCCTTCAACACCGGTTACCCACGACTCCTCCACTCCTTCAAGCTTCGAGCCCAATGTACCGACCTCAGACCCGCAACATTCATTCCGGAGACTGGAAAACAGAGCCAATGTCTGAAGAAGCCAAAGCACAGTTATTCAGGAAGATTGCTATTAATGCGTTGGTAGTGGCCACGTTGCTCATCTTCTTGATCCTGAAGAACGGGGGTGAGCGCTTGTATCTCCGGCACAAGTATAGCAGATATCGAATGGACGCCGGAGCAGAAGGAGAACCCTCGCCGGAAGAGTATAAGAGGATGTTCGAGCAGTCCATGATGGCGCCGTGGGCGGAGGATGGAAGGGTTTGGGCTTTGAGGTGGTTCTTGAGGAAGAGGGGTGTTTTGCTGGGAGGAGGTCGAGAAGGAAGGGAAGAGAAGGTGAAGGGGAGGGGGAGAAGAAAGAGGACAGCCAAGCAGGTGTTCGTGCCTGACTGCTAGCCGTTAAGCGAGTGCTGGATTTGCTTCGATATTAGTCGCTGGTAGGATGTTGAAGGTTGGTCAGGGTAAACGTTCCGTAGGACACGAGGGCGAAAAGTAGGTCGGTCTTGTATTGTAGCCACACTTGCGTATAGTATCGAGCGTTCCGCGCTATCAATGCGTTTAGCGGTATGTCGCGAAGGTGATTGTAGTCGTAGATGTAGGTCTACAAATGGTGGCGAGGTCTCACACGAGCGGAAACGGAGCGGAAACAGCCGTTCACCGAGTGCTCTCGTCATGCATATCGCGCCTGGACGTGTTCGTTTGCCTCCATCACTTTAGAGCTGCTTCATTCTGCTCAGTTCTGCATCTGTTTGACCTGTTGTGCATGGTAGAGTTTTAAGACTACACCAAAGTTGTATCATCTCGGCCGCGGTCCTCCCCCAATCCTCCACGCCACGACCGCAACCATGGCCACCCTCCTCCGATCCCAGAACCTCGCCCGCTCATCGCGGCAGCTCGTAGAAGCAGCACGCCTATCACAAACACTCGCACGGCGGCCAGCGAGTCTACCACGACCACTGTACGCATATGCGCGAAGCCGACAGTACGCCACACAGCCGGAAAACGAGCAAAATGGCAAGAAAGTCGACAAAACGCCTGGCCAATCGCCAAAGGGCATGGAACACCTCTACAGCCAGCAATCGCCCATGTCGTCTGGCCAGCCACAGCCACCGGGACAGCAGAAACCGGATGAGGATGGCACATTACGGGGTCGGAGTAAGCTGAACGCACAGGAAGAGAAGGCGCTGGACGATGTATTCGGATTGGTGAAGAAGGGTATGCCAGCGTCGATGGCGGAGGATATTGATAAGGCGTTGGTGAAGATAAAGAAGGAGGGCATGCCGCAGGAATTGCGGGATACGATTAAAGAGTGCACGGAAGAAGGCATGAGCCCGGCACGAGCGGCGAAGCTATGGAGATTGACTACGCAGATGGCACGGCAGACTGCTGAGAGTACTGTGAACGAGAAGTTCAAACAGCCTGAGAATGAGACGCCGAAGCAGCAGACATCCGAGGATCCTGGTCCAGGGACCAAGGGCAAGGATGGAAAGAAGAAGGATGCGAAGGACAACGATATGTTCAAGAATGTCACAGAGATCAAGTTCGATCTGTCTAACTTCTTGCTTTCCGCGTTCGTGGCCTACTTGCTGTACCGTCTGGTCGTCCCCACCGAGAACAGCAGAGAGATCACATGGCAGGAATTCAGGAACACCTTCCTCGACAAGGGCTTGGTCGACAAACTCGTCGTGATCAACGGCAACAGGGTACGAGTCTACCTCCACCGCGATAGTGTCGCCTCCATGTACCCAGACAGCCCGGCCTCTCAACAGGGATTCTACTACTACTTCTCCATCGGCTCCGTCGAAGCTTTCGAGCGAAGAGTGGAGGAAGCACAGAACTCGCTCGACATCCCAGGATCCGAGCGCATACCTATCATGTACCACGAGGAGGGCTCTTGGTTCAATACTCTCCTCGCCTTCGGTCCTACCCTACTCTTCATCGGAGCAATCTTCTACTTGTCCCGGCGCGCAGCCTCTGGAGCTGGAGGTGGCGGTGGGGTCTTCGGCATGGGCAAGTCTCGGGCGAAGAAATTCAACCACGAGACGGATATCAAGGTCAAGTTCTCCGATGTGGCGGGCATGGATGCTGCGAAGCAGGAGATCATGGAATTCGTCTCTTTCCTGAAAGAACCTGGTGTCTACCAAAAGCTTGGCGCGAAGATCCCGAGAGGAGCTATTCTCTCTGGACCGCCTGGAACGGGTAAGACACTTCTTGCGAAAGCGACTGCAGGAGAGTCCGGGGTACCTTTCTTCTCCGTCTCTGGATCCGAGTTCGTGGAGATGTTCGTCGGTGTCGGTCCCTCTCGAGTACGAGATCTCTTCGCAAACGCGAGGAAGAACACACCCTGTATCATCTTCATCGACGAAATCGACGCCATTGGAAAAGCTCGCGCCAAGCAGTCCTTTGGCGGCGGCAACGATGAGCGAGAATCCACGCTCAACCAAATCCTCACAGAAATGGACGGCTTCAACACAGCAGATCAAGTCGTCGTTCTAGCCGGTACCAACAGAGCAGATGTCCTCGACAAAGCGCTCATGCGTCCCGGACGATTTGACAGGCACATCAACATCGACAAACCCACTATGGAAGGCCGCAAGCAGATCTTCGGGGTTCATTTGAAGAACATTACCACGAATGAGGAGCCTGAGCATCTGAAGGGACGTCTGGCGTCTCTTACCCCTGGCTTCTCTGGTGCGGATATCGCTAATTGTGTTAACGAAGCTGCTCTCGTAGCCGCCAGAGATAAAGTTGACGAGGTCAAGCTCATACATTTCGAGAAGGCTATTGAGCGCGTGATTGGTGGGTTGGAGAACAAGTCTTTGGTGCTGTCTCCGGTGGAGAAGAAGACGGTGGCTTACCATGAGGCTGGGCATGCGATTTGTGGGTGGTACTTCCAGTGGGCGGACCCACTTTTGAAGGTGTCGATTATCCCTCGTGGATCCGGAACGCTCGGTTACGCCCAGTACCTTCCTGCGGGCGGCGGGGATATGGTGTTGATGAACATGAGGCAGATGATGGATCGTATGGCTATGACACTTGGCGGTCGCGTGAGCGAAGAGATCCATTTCGATACCGTCACCTCCGGTGCCTCAGACGACTTCAACAAAGTCACACGCATGGCGACAGCTATGGTGACGAAATGGGGCATGAGTCAGAAGATTGGTTACATCTATTACCCAGACTCGTCAGAGTCGCAGGAAGCACAGTTGACGAAACCTTTCTCCGAACAAACCGCCCAAGCCATCGACGGAGAAGTCCGACGAATCGTCGACGAAGCTTACACCCAATGCAAACAATTACTCACCGAGAAGAAGAAGGAAGTCGGTATCGTCGCCGAGGAACTCCTCAGCAAGGAAATGTTGACCAGAGACGACATGGTGCGTCTCCTAGGCCAACGCCCATGGGAGGACGCGGGAGAGTTCTCCAAGTACTTCGGCGGTCCAGGTGCTCAAGGGTCAGAAGGGCCAATGGGTGGTGCGCCTAAGCCTACGGCTCCGGGACCTAATGGGCCGGAGCCGGGGAGTGGTGAGGGCGGATTGCCGCCGCCGCTTGGGGGTGGAGGGGAGCCGGCGCCGACGCTCTACAATAGCTTCGAGAATGCTTCAAGGGCGTGGAGGCGATGAGGAGGTGTAGCAGACGTGGAAAGGTAGTTGTCAGCAAGGAAAGGTGTCTTCTTGGGTTCTTTGAGCATTGCGTGGAGTTTGTGGGTGTAGATACCGCGTGCGCTGGGCATCTAGAATGGGCGCTCAGGCGTATGGAGAGAGCTGCTGTTGGTTGGGAGCATGTAGGTATGTAGAGGATCTGTGTACTTCTCCGCTATCTACTTTGATCATTTGCAGTCGCCTCACCCGCGCTGTGCTTAAAGCTTAACATGCTGTTCATAGTCCATGGTCTCTTCAGAATGATCAGGCGATCCTGGCTTCGACGCCGAGTTGACGGACCTTCTTAGGTCCACGGGTTCGTGGTCGCCGTGCTGCAGTAAGGTAGGCTCTTTGCTACCCGGGTCTCTTTGCTGACAGCGTAAGACGCGCTAGCAGTTTGCGGTGACCGCGGCCGACGTTGGCTCTGACTTTATACCAGCATTAACCTCGTGAGTGCAGCGATGTTAGGCATATGGCTACGCGCCCTTCATCAAGAACCTCCGGCAGACTTTATCCCACAACACATCGCAGCCCTCCTCACCCGCCTCCTTCTCCGCCAACGCTAACAAGCGTCCTCTCCTGCTACGCTCACCCATGTACTCTTCCTTCCCAACCACGTGCAAGCCCGCTCGATCGACGATCAAGGCCTTCCCGCTGTCCTCCGTCCATACCGGCCAGGGCTCTTCACCGGTGATAACATACTTGATTATCTTCTCCCTGAAAGCCCGGACGATCGGCAGGTACTCCGTGTCCAGCTTGTGCTCGAAAGCGCCAAGCAAAGCCACAATGTCCCACGTATGTGTCGGATACTCCTTCGCGGAGAGCGGCCCTTCGAACGGATTGCCAAGATCAAAGATGAGGAGGTATGTCTTCCCTGGAAAGCCTTGCGCTTGTGCGAGCGAAGCAGCGAAGAAACCGATATCGCTTTCGAACCTGCAGATCTTTTCCAAAGCCTCCTGGTCAGAGTCGGAAGGGCTGATGTCGTAGAGATCGAAGAGCTCCTGAGGGTATTGCAGGACATCTTTTGCTATGGTAATGAACGTGCTGGCGTGGTCCTTACGGCTGTCGTCTTTGAGCAACATATTGTAGGATATACCGCCATCGTATGTTGCGGAGGATATGATCTGAGATTGGAGGTTCGGCGATGTTGGTTGTCTTCGTCGGGTGAGGGCTATACTGGCAGACTGATATGGTAGCAGGTCGCTTTGGTCACAAGGTAGGCCGACGTAGTCTGTATCGCGGATGCTATCCACGGGTACTTTCATCATTGCTTGAGCAACGTCCTCACTTGTCCGGTCTTTTATCTCGATGCCAAGCTTAGTTGCTTGATCTAGGAAGTTCTGCTGGTGCTGTAACGGCGTCTGTACGGGCATAGTGACTAGCGAGCCACTGAATTGCATGCTTCTATTCCAAGTGTTCTGCTTGCCAGACATGTTGTGTATGGTCAGACTCATTGCTCCTGCCGATTGGCCTAGTGCGGTCACATTGTTAGGATCGCCGCCAAAGCCGCCAACGAACTTGTGAATCCACTCGAAGCCTTGCCTCTGATCGTGGAGGCCGTTGTTGGCAGGCATGGACCCGCTCGCTTGGGTGGAATGGAAGAAACCCAACGCGCCAAGGCGGTAGTTCATGGATATAAAGAGGAGCGGTTGCTGCGCCTTCAAAGCTTGCTCACAGAAGATAACAGGATCGTAGTACGGCCTCGAGCCAGAGCCGAGGAAGAAAGCTCCGCCATGTAAGAACACAAGCACTGGAAGGGAAGAAGAGGATGTAGCATCCGCAGGCATGGTGATACTCAGTCTCAAGCAGTCTTCCGATTGTTCTTCGTGGTAGCCATCTAGTACATCGGTCGGGAACTGATTACTCTCGCAGTCCATCTTCGCAGCATTGTTAGGCTGTATGCTGACCGGCGGTAGCTGCCTAGCATCATAAGCTTGGCCACCTTCACGAGCAGGCAGACTAGTTACTAGCTGTGAGCGAGAGAAGCGTTGCGGTATGTGGCCGTATGGTAGATTTCGTACTTGGAGTAACGACTGCTTGAGCAAATGGCCTTTGATGGCTCCGAGCTGTGGATGGTGAAAGATGGTATAGCCGGTCATGGTGTAAGGCGAGGATGAGTATATGTTTTTAGCCTGGCTGTTGGACGACTGTCATACCGCTCCCGGTCGCACTGGATACTTGTTGAAGCCATCGTATTGCAGCACTACTCAGTAGCAGTGCTGAAGAAGATGGTGGATGACGCCGTCATTCACTTGGCAGGAGGAAGAGGAAGGTAAGCGGCATTGATTCCGCAAGTTATCTGATCGTACGATGCTTATCAGATCAACAAGGCGATGGCTTTCATCAACCAACAACGTGCTCGCGACTGGCCCAGCAATCAAGACGAATCGTTAGCTGCCTGCACCAAGTGCCTGCCGCCGTCGCCTACTATGGCGGTGACAGAATGAGGTTAGACTTGCGCATCTCTTACCCTATCAAGTATAGGAGCTCTGCTGATTCTTATCCTCTCACACATTCCACGTCCTTGTTTCTCAGCTGCTCTCCTTCAAGATCCAGTTCTTCCGCATACTCTTGGTAGAACATACTGAAACCGGGAGAGTAACAACCAGATCTGCTTGCAACATGGAACCCGAGAAGCCTGAGTCCTATACACCGGACAAGAACATGCATGGTGAAATCATGCGGCTGGCAGCCCCGCAGGGGGTTGGGAGATGGCTGGAAAACCCAGCCACTCCGTCTATATAATAGTCGCTCTGCTCCTTCTTGAAATGACAACCTTTCAACCAACTACTTTCACTAGGTTATGAGCCCGGAGGGGCGCTCTTTGCAAAACTCAACTTCATCTCCGCACAAGCCGCACTTGGCCAACGTACCGAAGCCGAATACACGAGCACAATATATACAAGGTACCGAGGAGATCCTTCCCCCTCTACGCTTACAATATGCGAATACCTAGACAACGAGACGACGAAATACGTCGCCGCGCGGCGACGACGGGGCCTTTTTTTGGCCTTAGATTTCTAGGCGGCGAATAACATCGCTTAACCGCGAAGAAATCGACGGTGCCTCGTCGTCGCCGCGCACCACGCCGCCGTATACGTTTACCGTCTAGCGGAGTACTCTTTACGCGTAATCACCGAAAGTACGCATCCTACAGGGTTTAACGAGGCTTACTAGGCGGGTTTCCCGTATACGAGCGTAGGAGTCCTCGCTCTCTTCGGAGAAGGGACTTCGGAAGAAGGGGGCTCCGTTTCTACGGGCCTGCCATCGAGGGGAGTGGTGAAATCATGCGGCTGGCAGCCCCGCAGGGGGTTGGGAGATGGCTGGAAAACCCAGCCACTCCGTCTATATAATAGTCGCTCTGCTCCTTCTTGAAATGACAACCTTTCAACCAACTACTTTCACTAATGCAGGCCGATGACATCGATCCGGAGAAAGCAGGCCCAGATACTACTGAGGTCGACGACCTCCTCGTGGCATTCAGCGAGGATGATCCAGCCAACCCGAAGAATTGGAGCAAGAGACGCAAATGGACCGTCACTGGCGTCCTGTCCGCTACGGGCTTCACGAGGATCATGATATCGACCATGATGGCACCAGCTCTCGGCACTATAGCGGCTGAGTTTAACATGAACGCTGTCGAGGCAAATATGGCACTCTCGGTGTACCTGCTTGCTACGGCATTCGGTCCGTTGGTAAGTGCAGCTGACCTGCCCTCAACGATATGGAAGTGCAGTTGTAACTGACGATCTCTACGTTGCGATAGCTCTTCGGTCCACTTTCTGAGCTGTACGGCCGCACTCCAATCTTGCATGCGTCGAGCGTCTTTTTTCTCGGCTTCAACCTACTTTGCGGCTTCGCCAATAGTAAGGGGTTGCTCATCTCTGCCCGTCTGCTTGCCGGCCTGGGAGCGAGCTCAATATATGCCCTAGCTGGTGGCGTTCTCGGCGACATCTACAGACCTGCGGAGCGTGGGAGGTCTTTAGGTTTATACCTGCTCATCCCGCTACTGGCTGTCGCCGTAGGACCTATAGTGGGAGGCTATCTGACAGCAGGGGCGTCTTGGCGGTGGATGTAAGTGACAGCTTGTCTGGGATGGCGAGGTGTATACTTATACCTGAAACTAGGTTCTGGTCGACATCGATAGCTCAGGCTGTCATGGTAATCGCAGCAATGCTTACCTATCGAGAGACCTACGCTCCCGCGATCCTTGAGCGTCGTGCGAAACTCCTCAGGAAGAACACCGGCAGATACTACTATACAGCGACTGCAAGACAGCACGCGGGCAGGTCGGTGCTGAAAACAATCCAGCGCAGCTTGACCAGACCACTGCGGATGTTGGTCACCCATCCGATCATTCAGATCGATGGCCTGATATCAGCTTTCTACTACGGGGTCTTATACATCGTTCTGACCACCTTCTCCGACGTCTGGACCACAACGTACCATGAGTCAGTAGCCACCAGCGGCCTCCATTACTTCGCGATTGCTCTTGGCGAGCTAGCTGGGTCCCAGCTCTGTGGCTTCTTGATGGACCGGACCTACCGCAAGCTCACCGCCCATTATGACCAAGGGGACAAGCCGGAGTATCACATACGGCTCGCCATCCCTTTTGCTCTTCTAGCGCCTCTTGGCATGTTCATTTACGGCTGGTCAGTCCATTACCATCTCCCATGGCCGGTAGTGGATCTTGGGGTCTTCATATTGTCGCTGGGAATGCAAGGCGCGGGTCAGCCACTTCAAGCGTATCTCATCGACGCTTACTCCGATCACGTCAGCTCTGCAACCGCCGCGACGCAATTCCTGAGGAGTCTTACTGCATTCGCCTTCCCGCTGTTCGCACCAAAGCTCTACTCGAGCATGGGTCTTGGTTGGGGCAACAGTACTATCGGATTCATGGCGCTTGCCATTGGTGTACCTGCACCGTTGCTGCTTTGGTGGTTCGGTGCGAGGCTGCGGGCAAAACTTGGATCGACGTACTGATGGCAGAGGGTAAGAAGTGAGATGTCGATCTTTCATGATCATGACCTACTACGCTCCCGAACAGAGTTGCAATAGGCGATCGTACGGTATGGCAAGGTCTACCATTCACCGGTACGCGCAGGCTGGTATAGATGAAGGTGGTTGGCTAGACTATGAGCGATGAGCTTATGACCCTCACCATCATCCATCACGAACGAAGTGGCTAGCATTAGATGGGTGGTAAGGTCAACGTTGACAGTTCTCAAGTTGTGCTTCGTCGAACGAGTCGCAGCCTTGTTGGTGTTCGATGTGCTGCTCAGACATCGAGCTATGAAGCGGCAACCAGCACAGACTTCTCGTAGCGCAATTGTAACGCAATATCAGTCTCAAGATAACGTCATGCCATATCGCAGGATGAGAATAGCTACATGTACATCAGCAAAGACAAAGGTTTTGGTAGCAAGTGCAAGTCAGAAAAAGGAGAAGACCGCCCGCCCTATGGGTATCATTGCCACACCTTCCGGCCTCCGAGCCTGAGCACATACGAGCAAACCACCACCGAAACGCCGTAGTCGAACCTCACCACTCTGCCCTTACTCATCGTCCGCGCTGGCAGGGCCGGGCGAAAAGGCGTCCGACATCTCCGCGCCCACGTTCTCTTTGTCGGACTGGACCTCAGGCGCCGCTTTGGCTGCCTTGTCATCTCCACCATCAGCTGCCTTCTCCGTGCTCTCGTCACCCTCATCGCCTTCGTTCTGCGCCCCACTCTCGGTGTCATCCTCCTCTTTGTCGGATTCGTCGTCGCCAGCCTCACTGCCCGACTCGTCAACCTCTTCAGCCTCATCGGCTTGCTCGGCGTCCTCGGTAGCTTCAGCAGGAGCCTCCGCTTCCGCCCTCTTCTTGAGCTCGTCCAAATCGGCGTCAACGACCTCCTGCAAGTACTCATCCGCACGCCCGATGGCGTCATCAGCGTCCCGCCTTAGAGCGCGCTCATGCCTAGGCATCTTGACGTCGACACTAACGCCGCCAATGATAGACATGTAATCGCGCTGCATGTTGATGTAGATGCCATCGGCACGGTCGAGCATGCCCTTGCGAACCTCGTCGCACATCTTCATAAGACTCTTACGGACTTGGTTGGTGGCGTCGGTGAACATGGAGACACGGCGCTGGGAAACGTGCTCGCTCATGTGCGCCTTCATGCGCATGTACGAGCCCCTGCCACTTTCATTGGCGCAGTGCCCGTAGGAAGGCTCCATCTGGGCTGCGATGACGGGCGTGAACTCGCGGTTAATCTCCCGCTGGCCCTCGTTGATCTGTGCAATCAGAACGTTCGCCAGGTCGGCGAAGATGGACTGGTAAGCCTGCAATTGCGTCTCGAGCAACCCAATGCGTGCGATACCTAATCCCTTCTCTCGGCTGCGAGTAGAGCATGCGAGATGGAACTTCCGAAGCAAGTCCGTCCGGGTCCGAGTGAAGGTCTGAAGGATATGCGGGAGGCGCCTCTGGAACGCCTTCTCCCACGTAGATGCCAGGCTCTTATAGACCGGCTCGACGAGCTCGCCATTAAAGTCTCGCAGGCCGGAAGCTCCTTGGTAGACACCTAAAAGCGATGGGTGTAAAGGTTAGCAGATGTCTCCAAATGTATGCAGCTCTCAGATATACCATTACGCCTGACTGTAGCCTTATACGTCATAAAATGCAGGCCTCCTTCGTTCCTGTGCGCACCCCAGCCACTAGCTGTAGGCAAAGCACTATCGCCTGCAGCTTTGATGGCGGGTTCGAACTTGTCGAAAATATTCTCGCCAAGCGTCTCAACCGCATCGTCTACCGTATCGCCCACTGAGCGCTCCAAAGCACGTTCGAGGTCCTTGAGACGCCGCTGAAGCCATCCCCGCTCGGCATCCCGCTGTTGTATGCTGAGCTTTGCACCCGTACCATCATCGCTGGCCCACAATGACAGAGAGTTCAGCAATTGAGCCAAACTGTTCAGGAACCGGCGACAGCTCGCCTGGCGGCCATTCTCGGTCAGCTTTTGGCAGTGTGCTTGAAGTTGCGGTATTTCCGTTTGTTCCTTTGTCTCAAATCCCGGAACGTCATTGTCCTTTTGCATACGTCCAGCGAGCTTCTGGTACGCTCGACTGCTAACGCAGAAGACTGGGAGATCTCGAGCAACCTGATCGTAATCTCGCACATCCATGTCCGGATCAAAGTTGTCCGGGTCTTCTTCTTCGGCATTCTCCTGGTCCAACTCCCGAATACCCGCCGCAAAGTCCTGCTGGATAGCACTGCGCGAGTATTCATTGCGGCCGGCGATAACGAGAGCATCTTGCTTTGCATCAATGGCATCATACTCCGCGTCGAGCGGCAAGATCTCCTTGCGCATCTCCTTGATTTGGTCGTCTAGATCGGCCTTCGCACGTCTGGCATCTTTCTTCATCTTGCGGAGATCGTCGAGCTTCTCGTCAATCTTCTCACTAGTCAACGGCTCACGGTCCGCCTGTGGCGATCCAGCTTCCTCTTCCGAGGCGTCGTCTTCGGAACCGGAGTCGATGTATTCGATATCATCATCGTCGTCAGAGTCAGCCAAAGCCCTGCGCTTCTTACGGCCACCAGACGTCTGCTTGGCAGGCCGCTTGCGCTTCTTCGACTGCTTGGCTGACGAGGGTGCGTACACAGTCTTGCCGTCGTCCAGGTCCGACAACAATGTCTCCCATATCTCAATATCATCATCGATCTGGTCGACAGCCTTGGTGTGATCCTGCTTCTTGTCCTTGAGTGCCTTGAGCTGCTTGGTCAGTGTCTTGCGCTTGCCTGTCATGGCAGCCATACGCTCATCAAGCTCGCCCATCTCAGCGCCAAGATTCAGACTGTCCGTAGCTTCGGTCTTCGAGATATCGTCGGTCTTGGAGCAGATGAATGTCACTGCACTGTAAGTGCCATCGTACTTAAGCTGACGCTTGAAGGTGTCGCCCAAGAGGGTCTTCGCGGCTTTATCGTCGACAGCACGGTTGATTGGAGCCACGATCCATAGACCTATAACAAACTGTATTAGCTGGGATGTTGCCATTAGCGATGGCGGCACTTACCAGTGCACTGCTTCATGTAAGATTCGGCGACCGCCGCCCGCGCAGCGTTTGAGTCGTGCACTCCCGGAAGATCAACAATCACTGCGCCTGTCGAGAGGGCCTCCGCCTTCGTGTAGATCTTGACCACCTTGATGAGAGGCCAACACTCAAACTCCCTCTTCGGGTTTGTGATCTTGTTACCATTCTTGTCCTTCTTTTCAGTCCCTTTCTCCTTGCTGTCGACGTAACCCTGAAGGCGCCTGTAAAACTTCATGGGCTCAGCTTCGTTGATCCGTCTGGTAGTGCCCAGGACCGCCTTCACGCTCTTGACCTGCATCAGGCTCTCGATCGAGGCGTTCGAAAGCATCTCCTTTGTATGGCGATGATAGACCGCACGCATTTTTGCGTAAGCGATCCCAGCTTGAGATTCCGGGTTCGCAACCTCTCTCGATAACGAACCACTATCGTCAAAGGCTTCCTCGAACAGAATCTTCAGTTCCCTGCGCCAGTCCTCAATTTTTATGAATTCAACTTCCGCTTTGTACCTCTGAGCCGGATTCGTTGCATCGTTGTAGCTCATCTCGGTAACAACAGCGGTACACGCTCGCATGCAGTTCGTCGGCACCAATCGTTCTTCCTCCAACATTGCGTTGATGACAGAAGATTTTCCGGCACCCGTGTTGCCTACCACACCAACAACAGTCCTGTTCTTGGTCGAGAGAGCACGTACGGAGTTGATCTGCTCGAGCCAACTCGCAGCATCCGCACTGTCGGTAAGCTCCTTGAGTGGCATCTCGAGCTCCGACAATATGCGAATGCCGCAGCGGACTCCGGCTTCGAGGCGGATTGGGTCGGTGGACTTCGTCAGTTCCTGCAACGGTAGGCCGCGTCGTGGTATTTCCGCCTCTTCGTCGTCCTGAGGAGCGGCGAATGGCTCGTCTTGCGTCGTGCGTGGGATGTACTTCTGCTCGTTCGCTTCCGCAGCGTCGTGAGTTGTCACGGTACTGGGTTCACGCTCAACGAGCTGGTCGCTGGGGCTCCAAGCAGCTTCAGGCTTGAAGACCGCCTTACTCCCGTTCTCTGGCTCGTCGTACTCGGCAACAGGCTTGGAGCCTTCGAAAGACAGCTTGGATGGGGTCGAGAGCTGGCGGCTGACAGGCTGGAGGGGCCTCCTTGACGGTGTTGCACTGGCTGGACGGCTGGCTGGACGACTAGCGGTTGTGGTCTGGTCGAGAGATAGCACAGACGCGGCTCGTCCAGGCTGGGCCACTGTTGCTGGCTGGGGCGGAGCAGCCATAGGCGGTGCGTTGATCGCATAGGCGGCAAAGGCGATATATGGTTCTTGAGACTGGCCAAGCTGGGCCATAATGGTGTCATCGCTAGGAGTCCAGTCGCCAATCTTCAGTTCGACTTGAGGAGGAGGCGCGTTCTCCTCTGTCTCTGTCGATCTCGCGATGTATGCCTTTCGCACTTTTCTGACTGTGTGTTTCTGCGATGTGTCAATGAAGCGTACGGAGGAGGAAGGCGAGGAACATGACAAGCCTTACTTCAAGTGCTTTGATCCAGACGAAATTGTTATGGGGCTCATCGGCAAGGAAACGATTGCTTTCATAGTCATGTCGGCGGACTGCAACGATCATGGCTGTGTCTTTGTCGAGGTGGTCTGAAAGGTCACGAATTGCAGCTGGCGCTAGCTGCACAGCCAGTTGTTGGAGCGCCATTGGATCATTGGTACTCAGATCTGGCGGAGGGGAATCCATGGTGGCGAATAGTTATTGCCGAAGGAGGTAGTAGAATAGAAGCTGCAAAGGAAGGTCAGCTTAAGCCCGATAGGCTGCCGTGCTGTTGGTGTTACACAGAATGGAAAAATGAATGGAAGTGAAGGCTGAAGCGAGATGATTGGTGTGAAGAGGCGACGCGTCTGCCTCAGACGCGACTGTTTTCTCGCGTACATAGGCGAATTTCGCTAGGTTTATTAGCGCTTCCGGGAGCCTCGGAACAGGATAAATGGAAACCACGACCGCGACGCAACACCACAAAGCAGATGGAACACTCTGCAGAGGATGATGTGAAGACAGCAGAGTGGAGTGTTCGATGCTGTGCGCGGTGGTTGGGCGGTGTCACGCAGTGGCCGTCTCGAAGAGCTGTAGGAGGTACAATGCACGCGGTACGCTGCGGTGCCTCTACTCCCACGACCTAGAGCCAGTGGCCGTTGCAGTCGCGGGCAATTGCTCCGACAGTAACTTAATGGTCACGAATCACTACGACAGTAATTTGTCATCCGGTCTTGCTCCGGCAGTAGTCTCGTCTAGAGTGAGGTGTCAAATCTTGCTCCGACAGTAGTTATATAGAACAGTTACTATAGTAGTAACTATTAACAATTACTACTAGAGTAACTATACTATTAGATAGTACGCAATTACTATAGGAGTAAGAAATCGAGATAAGTTACTATAGGAGCAAGTTTTAAGCGAATTGCGAAATTACTATAGGAGTAAGTCTTAGTAGTTACTATAGAAGTAAGATTTAGAGTAAGTTACTATTAGAGTAAGTTCGTACGTTAGTATATATAGTTATATAACGCGACTACTATCGTCGCTCTTATAGTAGTTGTTCTACTCGGTCTATTAAGTTACTAGCTCTAGTATCTACTTTAAGCGCTTTAGTAAACGCTATAGTATATCTAGTCTTTACCGTATAGTTAGTAGGAGCTAGTAGCTTAGCCTTAGTCTTCGCTACCTTACGTCTTAGTTTTAGAGGCGTAGTATTACTCTTTACCTTCTTAACTATAGCCTATTACTATAGTAGTACTTCCTTCTCTAATATCGCTATCTTAAAAGTAACTCTCTTCGCCTTCTTTATAGAGGTAATAGACTCGTTCCGATCGCGCTCTATAAGAGCCTTACGCTTACGGTTAACTAGCGCTATCGTAGACGCGGCCGGCAATAATAGTATTAGTATACTAATAGCGGTAGTAAACTCGCGAACGCTTTCTATAGTAGGGTCTCTTATCTTAAAGGCTTTAAAGGCCCTATAGTAACGTCTAGCTGTCTTATCGTAAGCTATACCTTCGAGGATACTATAACCGGCTTCTACGCTCTCTTCTTAACTAGCTGCTTAGATTCGTCGTATCTAGTTAATAGACGCTAACTACGAAGGGATTACGGACAATACTACTTTCGCTAGCTTAGCGTACGTACCCTCGTTTAATATAAAGGTACGTATAAGCGATAGTACGTCTAAGCTATTACCGTCTTCTATATACTCTAAAAGAGTCTCTCTTAGTACGTACTAATTACTACTACTACGTACGTTCTTCTTACTACTACTAGTCTTCCTTCGGCCGAGGGTATCGTCTACCTCTAGTTAGCTAACTATAAGGATATACTAGAGCGTAAACTTATTAAGACCGTCGTTATTATCGTTACGGTTTTAGAGCTAGACCTACGGCGACGGCTACTCGATAATCTTACTATCCTCGTTATAAGGGGTAAGAGATATATAAGGGCGTACGAGTAGGTAGTTCGTACGGCAAGTAGTATACTATCTATATACGCGAATACTTAAGGAACGAAAGAGGAGAGAGAGGGCTATAGAGCCTATA
>JAKLLW010001051.1:0-19542 GCA_022814695.1 Neocatenulostroma microsporum | reverse complement strand
TTCCGCGGTAACACCTTGCTCACGAAGAGCTTGGACACGCATATGCGCCGTGTCGGCAAGGAGTATCTGGAGGAAGCCCTTGCTGCCAAGGTCAAAGAGATCAACGAGAAAGACCCGGACTGTGAAGTGGACCCTAATCGTGTCCAGTCGCCACATGATGTCGATCGGAATTGGCGGAGACTGCTGGCTATTACACAGGAGGTGTGGAAGTGCATCGTACTGACGAAGTCGAAGTGTCCAGTCGAGCTGAGAGTAATCTTCAGGCACATTCGCGCATGTGCTGAAGACCGATATGGCGACTTTTTGCGGACCGTGAGTTTCAGCAGTGTGAGCGGTTTCTTGTTCTTGAGGTTCTTCTGCCCTGCAGTGCTCAACCCCAAATTGTTTGGGCTGTTGAAAGGTACGTACCTTCAATGACTCACACGTGAAGCTCATAGTACTGACCACGCAACAGAGGACATCAAGCCACGCGCGCGCCGCACCTTCACGCTCATCGCCAAGTCACTGCAGACGCTGGCCAACATGGCCTCATTTGGAACCAAGGAAGTCTGGATGGAGCCGATGAATGCTTTTCTGAATTCGCATCGCGAAAGTTTCAAGTCGTTCATTGACGACGTCTGCTACGTGCCGGCGCCGCTTTCGTCCGCGTTGTACCCAGGCTCGACGGGCTCTTCGCCTACCTACCCGTCCAGCATACCGAGTGCCGAGACTCATCTGAGCTATGGGACGCCGATGACAATTATGCAACGCTTACCGCCAACCAGCCGGGAGGGCTTTCCAAGCCTGCCGTATCTGATTGATCAGGCGAGAGCATTCGCCGACCTCGTGCAACTGTGGCTTGAAGTAACATCACCAGCAGGGTCCAATGGAGGTAGTACGTCTGCGAATAGAAGGTACTCTGACATCATGCACGCTATACAGCATTCAGATGGCGATCTACGAGCATTCCACGAGATCTGCATGAGTCTCAACGGCAGGACCCAAGAATGCCTGAGCCGTGCCGAGAGAGCAGAGCGACCAAACAGCGCGCTCAGCTTCCGCTGGGAGGAGCTCATCGATCAGCTGCAGAGGGAACCTGCCAACGAGAGTGGTGATGAGCTGCCGAGTCAGACTTCCTTCGATACAGTGGCCGATAAGATCGCCAGCGACCCTTCGATACTTCCGCCAGGCATGCAAGCGCCAACCTCCCCTCGTACGTTGGGAGATAGACATCGTGAGTGGGAGGCTACTACGGACGAGGAAGAAGACGATACTCATGCGACGGGGCTTTACGACCCTACGCCGCCGCATTCGGTTTCCGCCGCAAGCTTCGACGCCAGCCATGCGCCGATCGTACCCACTCGAAGGGACCGTCCTGCGTCCATGAGTGTTGGCAGCGCCCTACAAGGTAGCCTGCGCAGGGCACTCCAGAGCCGCGGCTCGGATCACTCGGTTTCCGCTAGCTCCAGCAACGTCGCCAGCATAGTCAGCAGCGACACCGAGCATACTGCGGGCACCACCGCGCTCCCTAATTACGAGAGGGAGATCAGACATCGCGAGCGGCGGGAAGCCGCCAAGCAGCAGATACAGCAACAAATGGACGAAGCGAAGGTCCGTGAGCAGGAGAAGGAGAGGCGGAAGGTGAAGACACCGTTGGCCGCGCTTAGGAAAAAGAAGGATGGGGAGTCTCGCCGCAGGGCGAGAGGATTAGACATGAGCCATGTATAATTATGAGAGCGAGTGATACCATGATGGTTTGACGACATAGGCATAGGCATAGGCATAGGCATAGCGAGGGCATTCCCTTGGTACGCGAGAATTGGAACCTCGATGAAGCTTCTAAGGCTATTCTGCAGCTTTTCTTTCTATTCCCTTCACCTCAACTTGCTGGAGGTCGTCGGGGTCGGCTTAGATCCAAGCACCGGGGGGAGACCGCTTGTCTTCTTGACACCGCAAATCCTATCGGACTATTCTCTCGTAAGCGGACCGGTCGGGACGCAATCAATCTCAGCAGCTTGCTCAGCCGGCTCCTTCCGCTGCCGTATCGACCGCTCCTCTTCCACCAACCGCAGAGCGGCTCTAATGCATTGTAGTATTGGTAAGCGCAGGGAAACAGCTAAATGGCGCGCATTCAATAGTCAACCCGACGCAACCCACTGCGGTCATGTGTCCTGCGCAAGCGGCAATAGTGGAATGCAGCACCTAAGCACCTGTGTAAGCATGCATGGTGCTTGCTGAACGGGCATTCAAAGGCCTTCAGCTAGCGATCATCGAGCGATATGCGGCTTTTACGCGGAATCCACGAGGTATGTGAAGTAGTGTTGACGTCCTACCTCTTCCCTTCACACTTTGTGGTCATTGGCCTTAACAGAGCACTATATCACCCATTTGCGCTTCTCACGGCTTGAACAACCTCTCAAGATGTCTGCCTCCACTGCCTGGCAAGATCACTTCCTCCAGAAGTACTTTGCCGATCGTCCCTCACCTACCGGCTCTCGACCAGCAAGCGCACAACCCAGCCTTGACCTCCACCGCCTCTCTCAACCAACAACTCAGGATGGCACCGGCGTCCGCAGCAGAAGCTGCCATCGCTCGGAACCTTCAACTCTCAGATCTTCACAGTCCGCCGGCATCACCAGTGCGCCGAGACAGTGACTGCTCCTTCAACCCAGCTGCCACGACCTCAAGCAGAAGAATCTCGTACTACGTCCCATCAGACGATCGAAGCTCGATACTAGCCGACCTGGCTATCTTCACACCAGCACCACTGGACAAGCACAGCATTCCATTTCTCCACAAAGCTGTGGCCTTCGAAGCACCTGCCCTTCGATTACGCAGACGGTGAGACATGGTAGCGACACAATCTACTTGGAATGCTCCATCGACTTCTAAACCTTCAGCACAGGGGGTAAGTGTGTATCTGGGGGAAAGTCGCTATGTGACGGTTGCATCTGGCTCATGCTTTGACGCCTGCTGCCAATGTGATCGGCGTGTTGCAGTGCTACTCCTATCTTACGAGCGAGGAGAACTGGCCTCAATTGGGCGAGCACGTTATGATCAGGAGCCGTTATGATGGGTGGAAGCAAGGTGTTCAGCAGATGGTTGTTGATCGGGCTCAGGGCCACGCCGACGTAGCGAGATGGTTTCATGGGTGGACAATATAGTACCACGATAAGCGGTGATTGTTAAGAGAGGCACACTATACCATCACTCTCAAAGCTTAGCGTTGACATAAGTTTCTCACTTGCGGGAAGCGACACGGCTCAAAACTACATTCTTCTGCTTTCCTCTCCTCTCTGACTGCAGAGCCGTGACGATCAAAGAACAAAAGAGTATTGGCAGTCGGCCGGAATTGAACCAAGCATCCCACTTTACAGCATCTGGCGGACTCTCAAGGAGCACCCGTCCGCCGTTTCCGCGTACCCTACCATTAGACCACGACTACCAGAAGCCAGCGGAAAGTGGTTGTTGTAATATACCTCATGTCATCATTCGCCGAAGTGAAGCCGCTGGTGACGACGGCGTCTGTGAATGTGACCGTTTCGTGAAGAGCAACGCAATGCTTACACCCGGCTCCCAAGGATACCCCGTGAGTCCGACAGCATCGGGAGTTCTGGTCGGATGACTTGTTCGCTCACTTTGGGCGACGAGATCATCCAGACATCGGCGCGGCCACCACAGGGAAGTACAGAGAGCCGTACACTGATTAAGCTGTTCTTCTGAAGCACCTTCGTCAGTCAGCGTCTGATTGAGAGAGCAGTACATTTCAGCATGACGCACCACATGATACTAATCCATGACGTGAGCCAGAGTTGTCCTTACAATGGTAATACGCCAGAAAGCTCACATGTCGGCAGCCTTGGGGTCACAGGATCATGCTCCAACTCAACAAAGCAGCCAACGGCTTAGATAATGTAGGACCTGGGCTATGCTGGCCGCGGTTGTAGTCGTTGTGGGAGAATGCAAGTCCGCCACCCAGCTGAGGTGGAGCTTCTGAGCCTTATCAGCGGTCTGCGTGAGCCGGTTGGCGGTGTGCTCGAATCGCATGGACGTATTGCGGTGGACCGCAGGCTCGCTACAGCCTATCGCATTCAGTCAAGCAGGAACGAGTCTTCCACAAGCCATGAACGAAGGCCGTCGCGGGCAGCGTCATGCCAGAGCTGCTCTAGTAGTGGGAGCTCGTCTGCAGCGATGCAGCCAATGTCGACAAGATCGATCCTGTGGTCGATCACGCACACCTCCTTAAGCTTGATGTAGCTGTACTTAGGCACTTTCGCTAATGACAACTTATCAGATGGGCTGACGGCGAGTGCCAAATCCGCGGAGGCGTCGGTAGACTGGTCGACGGCATCTGCCATTGCGATCGGTATTTCGTATGGACCAGTCTGCAAATACTTGACTTCGTTGAATGTGATACCGAGCAAAACGGGCGCGCAGAGGCTGTATGGACCCTCATTCCGCAATACCACGAACCGTCTCAGCTCCGCAGCGGTGACCTTGAGGCAGGACTGGCGGTCAATGTAAGGCACTTCCGCAACCTGTCCACTTCTCTGCAAGGCCTCTTCAGATGCAGCAGACCAGAGAGTCATGAAGACACGGCCTGGCCTGAAGAAGTCCGGAACATCTTTGGCATTAATCGAGCTGCTCTCAGGTATGCGATTTGCGATTGATAGCTTGGTAGGCAATGCACCTGCTGTTGCAGGTGCAGTCGGTAGGCGTTCCTTGCTGGCTCTCAAAGCTAGCTGCGGCTCTGGTAGTGTTGGGCCTGGGCTTGCGACTGACAAGCTCGGTATTCTTGCGCTCCAGACGTCTCCGTCTGCTATGTGCACCGAATCTCTTGGTGAAGTCTCAAGCGTTCCCGGCGTTTTGGGTCTGCCTTGTGTGCCGTGCTTTGAGCTCTCTGCTGCTTCTGTCGTAGACGACGGTCCCGCTGTTATGCTTGGATGCCCATCATGAAGGCTGCCCGATGTGACATCGCTCGTCGTTGAATCGTCCAGCTGCAGCCTGGTGGAAAGTCCCATATCAGTACTTTTGATGCTCGCCGATGGACTCGCCGCTGCCAAAGCGCCTGTTGATGACGTGCTCACGCCAGCTACGGTCCTACCCACTACTACGCCGGTCGTAATGCTTGCTGTCATGCACGTGACCAGCATAGCAGCATTGTTCTTGAAAGTTGGCGAGATGTGCGCTCTCCTGTTGCCCGTTATGCGACTATGCGAGTCGCACATCAGCACGCTTGAGCGATTTGCGGGTCTGGACTGCTTCAGCTCATCCAGCTGCTGTGATAGAGTCGCAACAGCTGTATCACGGCCCAATGCTGATCTTCCACCAGCAAACGGAAGGCACGAACGTCCTGTAATACAACAGCACGAGCACCGGAATCCGACGTGTCTGCTGGTGCTGCCCTGTTGCTCGAAGACGAACTACCTGGTGCGCCGATTCTGGACGATGGACTGGTCAGACTCGGTTCCTTTGGTTGCGAAGGCACGCTCCCTGCACTATCCACCACCTTGCTTTCTAGAAAGGCGATCGAGGTCTCATGTGCCTTTTGTAGCAGATCAAGGCGGTCGCTCAAAGCCACCGGAATGCCAGCCAGGCTGATCGCTTCGACTAGCTGCTGGCACTGCGTAGCCGTGAGCAGCTTTTGCGGCACCAAGCGTGTCTCATGTACAATCTGAAGCGAGAGAAGCGTATTGACGACCTGTAAGGGCTGCGCTACCGCCGTCCGGAGCCTATCCACTTCGCCAGACAAGTCCTTGAGTGCAAATTGCAATGTGCGAGGAGTTTTCGCAAAGCGGGAGAGAGAGGAGTCCAGGCCTAGTGAGCCTTCATACTTTCGTAGAAATGCTTCAAAGTGGTTCCAGTGCGGTGTGATCCTGACCAGTTGCTCCGCAATGTCTTGCCCAAAGGCATCTTGTTCACTGTTGCGCGCGTGCTCCGCGAGATGGTCCAGAGTAGCCTTCAGGCTTTGGAGGAACCCTAAGGCCTCTTCATAGCGCGATGCGGCGCCGCCACTGACTTTGAAGGCCTTGCTGAGTTTCACGACGAGCTTGATCGCCAGTGATCTTGTTGGTCCGGTCGGTCTCGGTCTGAGGCCTCAGACCGACTGACCAAGACTTCTGAAAGGCCTTGACCAACAAGACCACTGGTAGACCGAGTCCGAATGAGGTAATTACGTCGAAGAGAGCTAAAACTCCGTAGTCAAAGTACCCAAACCGTGTCGCCTTACTGCGCGATCTGTACAATGGCTGGTAGCTCAGTTTGCTAGTACGAGACGAGGTCGTAGAGGCGACGGCGAGGTATATGAGGCCTACGAAGGGTGTTCAGATCCTAAGCCGAAGATGCTGAGGTGTCTCGGTGCCCACGAGCACTGAATGGGCACTGCCGACGCTGGAATGTACCTAAGAATAGTTACATTCCATGCCCGATACGGACTCGGTCGACCATGGTCAACAGCAAGGTGGTGACCGACCGACCAACAAGCAACGCAAGGTGGTGACCGACCGACCAACGCGGTCGGTATACCGACTAGTGACCGAGCTTGACCGGACCAACAAGATCACTGTTGATCGCTGTTGCTATGTCTCCAGCAGACCATCCGAATCCGCCGACGACCATGCTGCAATTGTATTCCTCGGTGCACCATCACCGGAAATGAGGAAGTGAGAAGACAAGATAATGAGCGTCCGAAATGCGAACCGTCTGAGGCGGTGCTGCGGCCTCTAGGGGGCTCAGCTCGACAGGCACACAACCCATGGCCAATGGCATGATCTAAATGCTCTCCTGTATCCTTGACCTACCTGCCATGTCTGCGCACACCTTGAAATCTGTCAGCGTTCTTCCGAGTGAGTACCTCCGGTATCCCATCTGGAGGATTCAGGATAATTGCGGTTAGTGCAGCACTAAGTGAGTTATGGTTTCCGTCTCGTCCGATTGGCTGCAGCCCTACAGAACCTTACCAACTTCAGACTCCGCGGTATATCAAGTAAATACCGCAAGAGACCGTACTAGTAGTAGTATATATCCTAATAAGGAAGTAGTAGACAGTAAGCTAGATAAAGGCGTAATTACTATAATCTCGCTACTACTAATTAAGTATAATAGTAGTAACTTACCGCCGCTAGCGAGGTCTCTACCTACGTAAATAGAGACTCACGATATTCGATATATCCTAATTAAGAAGTTACGGTAACTATAGCCTAAAGAGCCGGATACCTTACTAATTATAACGCTACTAGCCTTAGCTATTCCGGTAGGCTTACCGTTATAGGCCTTAATATTTATAGATACCGATTTTTTTATTTATAGATATAACTAGGAATCCGTATACGTAGACTTTAGTACGTATACCGAATTTCGCGCGTATATATAATTACGGTCCTAACGCGCTATACGTAGCTTTATTTACAATATTATTATATATAACAATACTACTACTACCCTTATCTACGGCTATTACTATAGACTCTATAGTAGGTATAGGTAGTTAGCGTATATATAAGAGGGTTCTTCTTAATAAGGATCTTAATAAGCGCCTTATATAGCTTAACGTAGTCGTTAAGGACGATATTGTCGAGGTAGTAGATAATACCGAGTTTACTAATATAGATAAGCTCGAGCCTTACGACGACGACTACCCCTATACCGAAGGTAGAGACCTTACGCTACGCGGCGGTCTAACTATAGAGTAGTACGTCGAGATACTAGCGCCTTAAGAGTAGACCTTTACCTCGCTATAGGTAGTATAGGACTACGTACTCGTATTTAGCTTATTCTACTACTTCGAGATAGTAATATCGAGTAGTAAGTTAAAGAACGATAAGAGTAAGGTATATAGGATACTAATAGTCTACGCTACTAGCGTTACTAATATCTAGCTTAAGAAGACGGACTATAAGAGGTAGAAGGGCTCGAAAAAGGTAGACTATAAGATATCGCTCTCTCTTATAGCTACGGATAAGGACGACTATACTAGCGCGTAGATACTAAAGCTTAGTAAGTCTAAAGGCGCTTATAATTACTATAGTTATTATCTCTCTATACTCGCGAACTATAGGCGCCGCTAGCGAGACGATAAGGTACGTAGTTTTATAGTAGATTACTATAAAACCGGCGTATCCGTAAAGTAGACTCGTACCCTCGTAATCCGTTAGTTTACCGGAGGTCTCGATAGCAATATAGCTATACTAGTACTACGTAATATCTATAACGAGTAGGCGAAGCTTTAGTACTTAGATCTTAAGAGTAGTACGCTAATAGAGGCTCTAATAAAGCTACTTAACGACGAGGGCTTCTTTGTTAGAGTTATACTCGATAAGGACGACGACAACCGGATAGCTAGCCTCTTCTTCGCGTATCTAGACCTTATTAAGATCTACTAGAACAATAGTAACGTAGCTATAGACGACTATACCTATAAGACTAATAGCTATAAGCTACCGCTACTCGCGATCGTTATAATTACTCGAATCGGCTACGTACTACCGATTGCTTACTACCTTATAGTTAATAAGCGGCGAGCTACGTACGCGTAGGCTCTAAGCTACTAGAAAGAGCTATAAGATAAGTACAATATCGACGAGCCCTTAGTCTTTATTTACGACCGCGATTAAGCGCTTATTAACGCGCTCTACGACGAGTAGCTATAGTAGCTAACAATACTCTATAGGTAGTATATAGATAGCGACGTTAAGGCTATAGCCGGTTAGTACCTTAGTCGGATTGTCGCTTCTAGCGACGGTCGTTAGACTCTTAGTCCGGCTACTAAAGAGTTTATAGAGTTTTATAGAGCTTACGTTAATAGTAACTCTAAGATAAAGTTTAAGGCGGCTTATATAGCTCTAGTCTACCGCGCTAGTACTAATAAGGACTAAATATACCTATAGTACGACTACCTCGTTAAGAGCTAGTAGCCGTATAAGGAGAAGGCTATTAAAGCGTAGACTAATAAGATCCTTTACTACGGCTACAATATAACCTTACCGGCTAAGAGTAGTTACGCTAGCCTAAAGGGCTAGCTATACTCCGCTAACAACGACGCTCTTACGCTACTTAAGAAGATATACCCCTTCTATAAGTCGTACGTTAGTAGATACCGGTACTAGCTTAGTATAGCGTAGTCGCGCGCTATTAACAAGTTTACTACGAGACCCTTCTTCGTTAAGCTCTATCGAGTAGTTATAACTAAGGGTATAGAGTACGTACTAGCGTAGAAGACGAAGCTTAAGGAAGAGTTAGCTAGATAACGTCGTAATCCGAGATACGTAAGGCGACTATATAGCGGTACCTTTTAGTTAATTACTAGCGTACCGTACTCTTACGAGCTCGAAGAGTACGTAGAAGATAGCTACAAGCTCCTACTACCGAGCGCGTTCGACGATTAATACCTTATATCGCGCGACGATACTAATAAGCGCTATAGCGTAGAGCTTAACGTAGCGTAGTAGTAGCTTAACGACTTTCGTAAGAGGTAGACGGCTCGAGAGACTAGATTGTATTAGCTCTATAATTATACCGTAAACGCTAGCGTTAGAGGTACGTAGCGTAATACGATACGTCTAGAGCAACTTAATCTAAACTATAGAGCGGTACTACCGCTAGGTACTACCGGTAGAGCGTTTACTTAACCGTAGCCTTTAATCGCAACTCGTCGGCCTATAGGACCGCGTTATAACTATAAGATAACTAAGAACGGTAAGTACTATACTAGTAACTCCTATAGTTATAAGAAGGCTAGCTACGGCTTCTATACCGTACTTTACTATAGCGCTAGTATTACGTACGATAATATATAGCCGCTAGCGCCGACTACTACTCTAGTACTAGTACTAACTAACGACGGCTTAAGGGCTCTTATTAAGTAGTAATAGTAGTAGCTTAACTAACTATTAGTACTCTAAGGCTAGTAAGCCGCTTAGTAACAAGCCTTCGTTTAATAGTAGCTACCTTATCCCTATTATCCTTATAGCTACTAGTAGCCGCAACCTTATCCTTATTATCCTTATAGCTAGTAACCGCCGTACTAACCGCCGTACTAACTACCGTACTAGCCGTAGCTACTAGTCGCGTAGCTACTAGTCGGTTATTAAGAGTAAGGAGGTTATTAAGGATACTAAGTATACTAAGCTAAAGATCGGATCGAAGTAAGGGCTAATAACGTACTAAGGAGCTAGCAAGATCGATTCGGCTAGCTAGATCGTTCGGCTTAGTAATATAGGGATAATATAACGTATAGAGTTAAGCGTAGTATTAAGCCGAAAAAGCGGCGTAGACTTTACTTCCCTTAGAGGGGTATTACTTAACAACTAATTTTTGTCTAAAACTTTCTAAATTAATATATCTTAAAGCGACAATAATAACGATCTTCCTCGTATATGTTTATACGTATAATGTAATATTATTATTGTAGTATACTATATAGAACAAGTTGCTCTATAGTAGTAAAGTTTTGCTAAGACATCTATAAATAAAAAAATCGGTATCTATAAATATTAAAACCTACCGTTATTACTACTACCGTCGTTACCGCTATAATAGAGTACTCTAGAGCCTAAGATTTAGAGGTATTAGTAACTAGAGTTTACGTACTAGTCGTAGTACGTACCGCTATAGTAATTTAGTAGTAACGTATCGACTACTACGCTAACTCTAGATCTAGATAAGGCTACGGTTACTACCGTAGCGATAGTAACGTAAGTAGCTTAACTTACTCTAGTTACAATTAAGTCCTTACTACTACTAGCTCTACTAGCTCCGGATTCGGATATTAAGGTTATCGACCGGCCGAATAAGGTTAGCTAGGCCGTATAGTTTCTATAGTACCGTATTATAAAGCTTTAAGGTATTACTAACGAGTAGAGCGACCGAATTATAGCGCTCGAGCGAATAGTACGAGAGCTCCTTAAGCCGGAGCGTCGAAGCGATAAGGAGCTCTATAAGTTAATCGTTTAGTACTCGGTATAAAATAGTAACTAATAGATACTATAGAGAGAGTACCGTTCGCTATACTCCTTATAAGCGAATCTAGTTTGCGTAACGTAGTTTTAATATTAGAGTACGTTATACTTATACTAATACTAATAGTAGTACTTGTTCGTTTAGTATACCTTTATAGCGACGTACTCGCTAGTACCGAAACGTACTAGAGGTAGTTTCTAGCTATAGCCGACGTAACTAGTAGCTCGAGCTCTTAAGTTATTATCTTTTAGCTTTACGCTACTACGTAGTTTACTACGGTATCGTAGTATTAGTTAATCCTCTCTATAAAGTTAGATAGCTTATTTAATATCTAGCGCTCTTAATCCTTCGATTACTAGATTCTATACTAAGCGTAGTCTAAACATTCGCTACTCTTTAGTAATTACCTTCTTACTCTAAGAGTAATAGGCTCGAAATACTAAGAAGGCGTTAATAATTACTATATCTAGTATAAAGTAGAATAGCGGAAACTACCCCCTTCTATTCTTAATTTACGTAGGAGCGTAAGAGCGGTATTAGTCGTAGACGTTAATACTGTTTATATTATTATTGTAATCTACCGAGAACGCTAGCTACTATAGCTTCTTTCTCGAATCTTTATAACGATCTAGTCCCTAAATAGTATTAACAACGTCTTAGAGCTATTTAGTATATAGTACTAGTCTCTTACGCTCTATCTCCTTAGTAGCGGAAAGATAGTACTTTATCGTAAGAAACTAAACAAGATTACGGTTCTACTAAACTACTATAGCTACGTTACTATAAACTACCTCTTTAAACTAAGTATTATAAGGTACTCGAGTTTTGTAGCGGTTAATCGTTTTATAGAAGGCTTTAGGCTAATTCTTACTATTTACTCGTACGGTACCGTATATAGCGTATCTAAGAGCTCGAAGGATATAGAAGAGGTCGTAGTTACTAAATAGATTGTCGTAATAGAGCGTAAAGTGCCTATCGATTAGTAATTGAAGTATAAGATAAAGTACTACTTTAGCCGTATAGCTTAAGTTAGAGTATATAACTCGTATCTAAGGCTCTAACTAACGTAATACCTTATTACTAGTAGTAGCCGTATATTCGAACTATCTAGTAACCTTACTATACTACGACTAAGTAAAGTAGTAACCTCTTTTATAGAGCGCTAGTACGTACTAGCCTTTATCCTTAGGCTTACTACGTATTTAAATAGTATACCGCGAGCGCCCTTAGAACCGTATTATTATCTTATCGATCGCGATAGACGAAGCCGGCGTACAAACGTATTTATACGCTTTACGCAACTTAGTAGCTAATAGCTCTAGCTTAGTAAAGAACTAACTTATCGGCGTATACTCTTATAACGATAATACGTAAAAGTAACGCTTAATCTACTAGAAGCGAGTATACCCTTAATACCGTATAATATAGTAGTTTAGTAGCTTACCGCTAGTAGACTAGTACTCCTTAATACTTAGTTACTAGATTACTAACATATAGATAACTAGGCCGATCTAGACCTTTAGCTCTATAGCTAAAGTCTTATACTACTTCCGAGGCGTCCCTATAATACCGTACTTGTCGCGGTACTACTAGTTAGTACTATTAGCGCGTACGTACGTATTCGTATTCTAAGCGAGGATACTAAAGAGCTAATCCGCGAAGAATACCTTAAAGAATAATAGCGGGAAGTCTTATTATAGTAGTAAGTTTAGAAGGCTCTTAGTAAAGGTAGTATAAGCGTCGTACTAGCTATTAAACTAATAGTTATTAAGGCAACTATAGGGCCTAAATACCGGCTAGTTAAGCGACTCGAAGAAGCTCGGTAGTAAATTGAACTCGCGCTCGTACTCGGGGTTATCTATTAGAGTAAAGTTAGTTTACTACGGTAGATTTACTAACTCGTCCGCTCGTAGTTAACGTAGCTCCTTAACGATAGGCTCTTCTTTACTACTAACAATCGCTATATTACTACTAGTAACCTATACTAGATTAACTAGCGGTCCTTTATAACTACGAGCTATAGCCTCTTTAGTATTAAACTTCTTATCTAGCTCCGAGCCTTCTTCCTTATCGATATCGAGCGGTATAAACGGCGGATCTTTAATACCCTTACTACTATTAAATCTACTATAAATTAGAAGAGTATACCGAGCTTTAGCTATAGTATAGACAATACGGTAATAATATAAGAGTACAAACTATAGTATAAGAGTAAGTAAAGCTTTATTAAGAATAAGAAGAGTAGAGTATCGGTAAGCTACCCTATTAGCTCGATTAACATTCACACCGTTCCGTCTAATCCTTGCTTAGCTGCAGCGGACAAGTGCGTGAAAGAGGACGGTACCGCTGATGGGATAATCAAGCTATCTCCTGATCATCGGGTGCAGGTGCAGGTGTTGTGGAGGTGGTTGGGATGTCCAAACACACGCGAGTCAGATGAACCCTAACTTCACTTCTTACACTTCACACCTTCCCAGCGAGACACCAGTGTGCCTGCACGTACCTATGTCGCTTGCGCTTCACGTGAGTACTGTTTTCGGTACCTTGTTTGCGAGGACACCATTGCCGGAAAGCAGCATCCTCCGGAGCCACTGTGTGAGATCACACTCAGAGGAGACCGGCGGTAGAACACGAAGAAAGAGCACAGTGGAAGCATACTACGCCATCATCCACACCTTGCAGTGCACCAGCAGGCACGGGAACGTCGCATACATCTCTGAAGAGCCTGCCATTACGAGTCAGTGACCATTCGCTACAAGGGCCAACCCACGTCTGCGCTCTCCACGGCATGTGTTGCACATACTGGCAGCATCCGACAGCTTCTTGAACCAGGTAGGCCTCAGTGGAGCTTTGCAAGCATCCTCCAGACGCCAAACAAGTATTGAGCGTGCACAAACTACTTCGCAAGCACAGCATTTGGCTGCTCGTGCGCGACCACCGCATGACCACGAAAATGATGTCTTAATAATTCGAGACGATGCGACACAAGGTGCTGCATTGCGACTAGCGGTGTTTAGAGAATGGTCCAGCTCCAGGAAGGCTGATACGATGGAGATCCGACGGCGACGTGTGCCCAAATAGCGCTGCTTCGCGAATGCATTGGCGAATCGCGAAGCATGCAGACTGCACGGCGAAGAATCAGAGCCTCGTGCTGATGCGGGGTGGCAAAGTGAGCAGATTGTCGCCGGCGAGACCTCGGTGGTATCGAAATGCAATTATATAGTGCAGAGAAGAAGAGAATGTGGTCATAGCGCCGCTCGCCGGACGGCGGAGTGGCTTGGTCGTATATTTTCCCGCTTCCTCTTCTCACCTTGAACCGCTTACTACATTTACAGACTCGAGTTTGGGGACCAGTTGGCTGTCCCCTTACTTTGACTCAGAAGGGGGCTCAGTAAGAGCCTTCCAGACGAGAAAACCCACATGGATGCCAACAAATATGCCCGCTGCACACGGGGGAAGTATCAGGAAGTGCAAGCCAAGAACAAAGCACACAACGCTGCTACCAATCTTTTTTTTGGCTTCCCTCGCACCTGATGCGGACCCCTTTTCACCCATCAAGAGCTTCAGCCACGGAGGCAGATTTCCACATCTCGAACTTTGGCGTGGGAGATGACCGAACCGACATCAGGCCCGGCAGAAGTGTCATGCACCCGAGTCGTCTGGACCTCTCTGCGGTCTGGTCAGCCTTAAACACACCTGCCACACGTCCAACTGCTTTGTCCACGTTCACCGATGGCATAACCTGGAAGTTCACGGCCTCTGCATGGATGGGAACGGCATCATTCACAACTCTTCCCTGTGCTGAAGACTTTCTTCGTGCCGACAACCGAATCTGTTTGCAACGTCAAGCCGTGCATACAATTACGTCATCTTCATTTCAGCGCATTGACCGCACACAATTGGTTTTCGCTGCTTTTGCAAATCTCTCCCCTTCACCACTTTTGCTCCATCTACCAATTCTCGCCAAAGTACAACCAAAGTACGACAACAACCACCATGGGCAAGAGTAAGACGAAGCGAGAGAGGAAGCAAGAGAGGTATCAGAGGGCGGCCGAGCGGCGCATGGGTGATAAGTTCGTGCCGCCGGAGGAGTACGCAGCAAGCACCGCAGAAGCGGAGCGCCAGAATCGTCTCCAGGCTATCGAAGATGCCGATCGGCTGTTACTGTAAGCTGCAGTTCTGCTTCAACGCATATTACGCTCTCATATTATCGATGATACTGACAGCTACCAGCATGCCATGGCAGTTTCGGCTCGACTCGGTGAAAGACGACGATCCAGACTTCCATCGCTTGTTGACCAGTGGCGAGCCCATCTACGTCAACAAGGACATGACGTTTGACCAAGCCCGCACGATCTGGTACAACGAGCTCGACAAAGCGCACACCTTCAACGCGTACAAAGACAAAGTCGCGTCTGCCAACTGCAGCGTGGTACTGCAGGCGCTAGACGCCGATCTCGGCTCCCAAATCCCACACATCCAGCTCCTCTATGCTATGGCCTGTCACGAGTCCCTCCACAAGCAAGGAGTCTACATTTTCCGCGAGAAATTCATGAAATTCTGGTACTACCAGTCCCTCGAAGACATCTACATCTTCACCCGCAAGCAGATGAAGGCTTACAGCAAGATGACGGATGATCTCACTGCTGCTCTTGGTGGGGCCTCTCTCGAAGATGATGGAGCTGCGGTAGATAAGCCAGAGGGTGATATGGTTGCTGAAGAGGACGATGTCGAGATGGAGATAGCGGATGCGGAGGAGCATGGTCAGACGAAACGCGGTGAGACTCAGATCGACGAGGATTTCGTTCCTGAGAATGATATCGAGCCGTGTTTGGACCAGAAGCCCGAGCTGTACGTCAAGCTCCGCATGCATAGATCTCCGAATAACCTACTGACTTTTGACCCGCCGGGGCTAGATACCGTCGCGCCAAGCACACCGAGTGGGTTCTGGAGTACCTCGAGGACATGGAGACGGAGGTACAGGCGCTGGTCAAGCAGACGCCGCCTGACCTGAAGCTCGTCGAGCAGTATCTCAGGAAGATGAAGTGCAGGGTGGGTGGCGAGAAGCTTGAGGAGGCTCTCAGGCAGCGTGGTGTTTAGATCAGTGGCACGAGGAGACCTACTGCTGCCCGATGCGCGGCTCATGCGAGCGAGATGGATGCGCTGCGCAGGGCGGCTACCGATTACCTAGCTGCTGTATCGATGGATTGCACTGTTCCCAGGCCATAAGAGCCGACTTGATGCTGCGTTATTCCCTGATACCAAATCCATACACGGGCTGCTTTGTTGAGAGATTATGCCGAGCAAAGCTAAAAATGGATGAAGACGGACGCTCTGAATCGGTAAGTTTGCTCTCTTCCCACCATGTTAGACAAGCTGCATGCTGCTGTATCGTCTACCAGCTTCTGATTTAGCAAGTGGCTTAGCTGAGATAGAGAGCGTCAGCATGTTGCGAGACACAGCGAGCGGTTATAGCTGCTACAAAGGAGTAAATGCTGTTCTCACGATGTCAGAGTTGAGCTTGCGCTAACGTACGGCCTACTAGGCCATCAATAAGCATACAATGCGGTTGAGATCATGGCGGGCGGAGTACATCGCTGGTTGGGCGGCTACTAGGTACTGTGGCTGCTGCGTTGAAAGAGTACATGCTATCTCCACGTTATCAGAGTCGACATGAGGCCGCCGTATTGGCTATCAGGCACCTCGAATGCAGATTGCGTAACGGAGATGATGCTGCAAAAAAACACTAGGCCGCGGTTGAAGAGGCAGAGCATCGGTAAGTATGCTCTATTCCCACCTCATGGAGGTCGACATCACGCAGCTGTATTGTCCATCAGGTACCTCGTACGCGCGATTACGCAGTGGAGATGGTGTTGCAACGTGAAAGTAACGGCCGCACTCGTAGAGGTAGAGCAGCTCTATTGCTAATCCCTGGACGTCCATCACGCTGCTGTATTGCCTGTTAGGTACCTTGCACGCAGATTGAGGAACGGAGACGAAGCTGTCAAACAATCTTAGGGTGCGCTTGAAGAGGCAGATTCACTAGTAAGTGTGCTCTTCCCACGCGCTTGGGGTTGACATCACGCTGCTGTATTGACTATTAGGCACCATGGACGGGGGTTGTGTGATCGAGATAATGCCGAGTAAGGCTGGAACAGGACGGCGGTGCACGCGCTGGGCTGCCTTACATGTGCTCGAATGTCGGCTTTCGGAATGTGTAATCGTCTATGATCATTTAGTCCATATGAATGCATCGCACTCTAGATAAAATTTGATGCTACGCTGCAAGCAAGCATGCGGGTATCGAAGCTAAATGCAAGCAGAACGCAGTAAACATAAAGCAACGCAATGCAGTATGCCGCCATGCAACGCTCAACAAACGCTCACCAGATCATGCTGAGTTGTAAACCTCAAGCGAACCACCCCTCCTCATTTCCCCTCGTAACAAGCTTCCCCAAAACATCAAGCGCCCCATTCGTCAACCCACAGTTATGCGGCACATCCACCTTCTCAATCTTCCCCTTCGTCCACAGCAACACAACCTTTGCCTCTGTCCAGCCAAGCCTCGCCTCATGTCCTGCAGCAACGATACCGGCGAAAGACTGCTCCAACTCCGGCGTCGCCACTCTCGGCTCGGTCGGACTCGGGATAGACAGACGTGGCCTTCTGCGCGGTGGCTCATTGCTTGCGATGTATGCGCGGCCCCAGATTACGACCGCGGCGAGGTAAATAGCCCATTCTTGGTACAGGAGACCGGTTTTGGGGTGGCGGGAGTGGATGTCTAAGATCTGGAGGGCGTGGAAGACGGCACGTTGAACGGGAGACTCGTAGTGCTCTTCTTCACTATTGAGACTGGTTTGGAGGCTTGTGGCGCCCATTGCCCAGTCTCTGGCCGCGAGCTGGGAGGCGGTGAATTCACTTTGCGAACCGAGCTTCTCGGCCATGACCCAGGACTCTCCGGCTACGGCGAGTAGGTCCCGGATGGGTGTGTGGTGGCAGAGCATGGAGGTGTGGTAGGCTAGTCGCATGCGCGGTGACTGCTCGACTGCAAACAGGATGTTCGAGTGGTCAGTTTCGTCGCTTTGTAGAAAGCCGCAAGCTTGGAAATCGAGACTCGAGTCAGTGAGCGCAGCCATCAGCAGGCTTGATCGGAAGGTGTCGTGTGGGTCCTGTGAAGGCTCGGTCATCAATGGCACGGCGCTCATCGCCTGGTAAACTTGTTCGGGAAGCTGGCTCTCATCCTGGGATCCTGGCGTGGAGTCCCAGTAGAACTGCGCGTGCGTGAGAGGCAGAGCGAGGCCATTGAGACCGGCGGTCGACAGACACTCTGTCTGCGGACGACCGAAGAGCGTCGCGTGCTGTTGGTCGAGAACGTAGCAGGCGAGCAGTAGTCGCTGCTTGCATTCGGCATCCTGGTTAGGCAACATGGAGGAGTCCATCGAGCTTCCTCGTGTCTGCATCAGGCTGTCATACAACGTGCTCGCGGTCTCGGGGTTGACAGCCTCGGCGTCGTTGGCGATGAAGCGGTAGACGTCTTCGAAGTTCTTGGAGAAGTGTAGAGGCGGCCGCCTTGACCTGAAGATGGAGTAGACCTCGTGCAGCACGATGGCTTGCATATCGCAGACGCGAAAGGTGTGCCAGCCGTTGACATTGCGTTTCTTGATGACCTTGGCCGCACGCTCATGTACTATTCGCCCGTTGTCCATGTCCGTATGGCTGTGCAGCATATGCGCCCCAAGCGCAAGCATTGCGGCTCGTAGTAAGGGCGAGGCGAGTTGGAGGTTGAAAGATGGCTTGTGAACGACCGGAAAGAGCGGGTGGATCCACATCCAGTACGAGCCCAGGTATCGTTGTTCATTACTGAAGGAGGTCCCGTCGAAAGCGAAGTCAAAGGATGGTGACGGCGGCGAGCTGCTAGGTATAAGCAGCTCCTCCATCTCCATGACGTCCCTTTCCTCGGGCGGCATCATACGCATGACACCATTGGACCAAAATGGGATGAGATGCTCGCTGAAGACGCTGTATATATCTATACCATTACCGTAAGCCGCCTCTGAGCTGGAGGAGCTGGTGTATGGCAGCGCAGCAGGGCTTTGCGCACTTGGACCCCAATGTGGTAGGTACGCTGACGAGCCAGCTGACACTGGCGAACGCGAGGCATGTGGCTGGCCGTATCCGCCGAAGAAGTCGGCGGCGCTTGATCCATTTCGGGGCCGAGCCAATGACGGTTGGTTATAGTAAGGCGGTCCGCCGCTCGTGTAAGAGTATTCGTTTGGGGGCGAGTCGTAGCCGGTAGGTGAGTATGGCGATGACGGCTCGAACGGGGCGCCGAACGGATACTCCGGATACGAGCCACCGGTAACGGGAATGCCGACCCGAGTTGCGACTGGAAGTTCTGTTATCGGGATATAGCCGGGTTTTCGCGATGGTGCCCTGTGTGGGGATTAGCGAGCACTCCAGAGCGGACGGGATCATAAAAGGATGTTCAGTAGAAACACGGCAATGGACCGAGACACGAGCGAATGGGAAGCTGTTGGCTTACGTCCAACAGTGTCGGTGCGCAACGGTAAGGAAACTCACAGAGTAAGAGAGTCAAAGAAAGTACTC
>JAKLLW010001050.1:0-19547 GCA_022814695.1 Neocatenulostroma microsporum | reverse complement strand
CACACGCACAAACGAACCAATCGGATCATCCGCACGAACGCACTAGTCGTCCTGTTCATGTTCGTGTGTTCATTGACCACCCTGCAGTGGTCGATCACATAAGCATATGGGCAGGATTCGGGGCTATACCAGCGCTCGCCACTCAGTGCTTGCTATCAACTGCGCTGCCTTGCCCTTCCTATATACGCCCAGCGCAAAGGTTGCGAGCAGAAATAGCATGCTTCCGCTTGCGACTTACCAGCACCCTTTACCGTTGGAATCAACGCTATGCTCGAGGTACTTTGAGTCCATTGCATCGTTGGAGCCTTGTTTGTAGCCTCACGATGCCTCTTCGAGTTCTTTCTCCTCCACGGCCACCGGGATCTTGCGTTTCCTCTTCTCCCTCTTAGCTTCCTATACGGTTTGTCAGCTTCGGCATGCATACTACAAAGCGGTGTTATCTTACGTGTGAGCATTGTATGCGGAGACGTCTGCATCTGGCGCACGTGCTCGTGGCATACCTCACACCCGCTACGACCTCGGGCCTGAAAGTGCAGCAGTCAACCTGGAGCTCCTTCTTATGCTCGAACTTGAGACCTATTGCCCTAGCGTCTCTGCATGCATCACAAGGGTCGGAGCGCTTCTCTCCCAGCGTTGTCGTCATCATGAGATTTGCTGCTGAAGCTGCTCTCGCCACTCCTAGCTCCTTCACGTCTTTGCGAGTATTCTCATCAGTCTTATCTCCGGTACTCTTCACCATCTTGTAATGGTTCAAATGTTTGTCTTGTGCGAGGTGCCATGCTTGATTCGCATTCGCTGGTGACCAAGGTAGCTCCATCAGGCCCTTGGCTTCGCTGGGCCCGCCCAACGATATTTCGATCCGCTGGTGATCTTCAGCTGCGACCCAGTCGACATTTGTCGGACCACCTCTGCGTGGGGTGTATTTCCTCTTTGTCTGCGATTGTGTCTGCGGGTCAGTCTGGGGGCGGAAGGGAAGGTTCTCCATCTCGCTTGGCGGGTTTGGGACATCGCTGGTGGGCGGAGGCAAAGGTGGTGCAACCGGGGACTGTACGCTGGGCTGAGGAGTTGTAGCCGATTCCTCCGGTGTTGGCGGCGGCGTATAAGCATCAGGAGCGGGCTGACGCGCCTGCAGACCTGCATGCAGTCTCGCCTGCAGCTCCGTCTTGGTAGTCTTTGCGGTCTGATAGTCGATGTAGACGTCCTCCGACTCTTCGTTGCCGGGCTGAGTGATGGAGAACTTGAAGGCCACTGGAGGTTGGGCGTAGATGAAAGGTGTAGAGCAGAGCTTTTCGAAGTACGCAAGAGGCGGCTTAGCATACCATGTTGTTTGCGGCGCAGAATCGACCGATACGGTGGGCAACTCTCCTTTGTAGGCTTGTTCCTTGATGGTCTGCGTAACTTTGACGGGCGTATCGCTAGTCACGACATCAATCCCGAACCTGTTAATGTCTTTGACGCCGAGAAGTAGGCACTCATGACCTTCCGGAGAGGATGTGACCCATGCCTGGACCTCCTTGGTAGTTGCGCCGATCATGAGCTCCATTGTAACATACTCCTTGCAAGTGAGTGACTTCGTCGAGCATGTCTTGAGTTCGAGAGTCTCTCCTTTCTCCGTGACGAGTTTCGCGGCCCGAATAGTGCTGCGTGGGATGAGGGAGACGTCTGAACAACCATCGAGCAGAATCTTCGAGAGCTCCGCCATACCAGTCTCTCGGAAGATGCGTCCCGAGACACAGCTCCGTTCGACAGAAATCTGATCCTCTCGCCCGCTTGCAACGACATGGCTTCTTTCCATGGTATCTTGATCCTCCGTCCCCTGTTTGACCTCTCCATCCTCCGTCTCCGTCACCGCCGTCTCCATCACTTCCGTCTTCTTCCTCTTCTTCGGCGGGCCTTCAGACTTGCGTGGCTGCGTATCTTTGCTGGCTCTCGTCACCTCGCTTTTTTCCTTCCCTCCGCGTGTCAACGCCATCTCGCTCTTCGTGTTCGTGTTTCGTCGGCCGGTACTATGAGTCAGTCAATAGGAGTCTGAGCAAGTTACCACAAGAGTCAACCGCCAGCGGGATCGACAGACTCCCTAAGTTGAGAAAATGTCAGGTCAAAAGTGCAACTGAAAATTTCTAACCGCGCGGTCACCGGGGTTAGTATTGCGCCGAGCATTTCGAAGGGATGTTTGGAGAGGAAGGTCAGCGCACGGTGCAAGGTCTGCGGCGAGCATTTCGAAGGAATGTCCAAGGAGGGTGGTCAATGCACTGTTATAGCAGAAGAGGAGACCCTATATCCTCTACCACAGTGAACCGGACGAGTTGGCAGACGCTACCTAACATGGCAGAAGAGTATGCTTTGGACAGCTTGCTAAGCTATGTCTTCCCATATCCACCCTTAGGCAGCCCGCTAAGCCTCTTCTTCGAAACACCCTTCGCCCATCTCCACCAAAGATGAGGTCCAGCCGCTCGAAATGCTGGGACTACTCAGAGTCGTCAGATTCCTCAAGAGTCCTCAAACTCCTCAGTAACCTCTGTGTCGTCCGCGTCGGCGTCGTCGGAGACCTCAAGCTCAATGCTATGTACTTGTTAGCCTCAGCACCACGATAAGGCGGAGATGAACCTATCGAGATGAACCTACCGCGACCCGAAATAACCTCAAACAGTGTAGGGATGGTCCTCCCACTCCACGTACGGCTCATCATCCGCATGAACGGTCTTGACCTCCTCCTGTCCACCGTCGACCCTCTGCCAGACTTCAGTGGGATTGGCGGAGAGGTGAAGATCAAGGCCGAGTTCGTGCATTGTAGTCGCGGCGAGGAGTAGACAGCACTCGTCCTGGAAGGCGTCGCAGACGAAAGCATTGACCGTGCATTCGTTGTAGTGGATGATCAGGGTGGTTGTGACCATCTTGCGGATCTTTTTTTCCGAGCCTCCGATGTTCGCCCCGAATGGGACGACGTCTCGCGTATCAAGTCGAGCGGCCCGCACAGTCTCGGCGTCGATGAAGTTATGTTCTCCGCAGCTGTCAAGCATGATTTTGGAGAGGTTGGCAACACCACAAATTCCCATTGTGATGCCGGCGACGAAAGGCTTGCGTATGTAGGCCTCCCTTTTGAAGCTGACCTTCACGGGCTTGTCGTTGAAGCGGTTGATGCCGACTCTGGCGGGTTTGTCGATCTTCACGGGCTTCTCGTAGAGATTGTCGGCGAAATCATACAGGATCTTCGACGACTTCATTGGTTCGGCCATATCGTTCGCTGTGCCGCTTCAGGTCTAGGTATGGTCAGCACGTGGACGTTGAGCAGAAGCTGCGACATGATGCGTACCTTTCGATGTGTTGCCCTCAATGTCTCCTGTTGACAATGTATGAAAGTGGAAAGAATGGGAGGGGCATGTTTTATAGGGAGACAGGAAAAAGTGGAGGACCTGCCTGTGTTTGTGTGAGGGCTGATACTTCAGGTCGACGCTGATGTATCAGTTCTGATATATCATTGGAGCACCTAGCTGCGTTTATGTGAGAACTGATATATCAGTTGTCCGCTGATACATCAGCGCAGACTTGAAGCGCTAACAGCACAGGCCCGTGCGCCATCTCCCGGAGGTCGTAGGAAACAGTACATGCTCGAACGCCACTCCAACACAATACGTATGATACATCAGTCGCCGTTCGCACATGAGCGAGCGCGCTAGCATAGCAACGGCTGTAGACGTTGCGGCGCGTTTAAAACTCAGTACCGGTCACTACCGACAGCCCACATCCAAAGTGTCAGCACTGCCATGAGGGTTGGAACCAGGTATAGCATGGCGCAACTTCAGCGACAAATAGCTTACCTAACTATTTACCGAAGAACATCCTCCACCCTCACATCCCCAAATTCCCCCTCCTCCCCCCCTTCTTCCCCCTCGCCACATGCGCCTTCAAAATCCTCTTATGCTCCACCAAACTCCTCTTCCCCTTATGCTTCGCCTTCCCCAACATCATCAAAAAATTCTTCTTCCTCGCCTTCTCCTTATTCGTCGTACTCTTCCCCTCTGAAGCCTTCTTCTCCTTCCTCCTCGCCGTCGTACTCCTATGATCATTCTTCAACTGATCGTCCGTGAAGCGGCCCGTATTCGGGTCCGGTCGCAAACCTTTCGCCATAGCTAGTTTCTCTTCTTTGGTAGCTTTATGCGATAGTTTGGCGAGGCCGGCGATGTCGGCGGAGGTTACTGCGTCGTCTGCGTGGCGGGCGGCTGTGGCTGCGGCGGCTTGGGCGGCGAGTTTGCGGCGTTTGGCGGAGGGTAAAGCAGAAGTTATGGCGGCGCTTTGGCGGAGTTCCTGGAGCTTGGCGAGATCGGCGGGCGTGAGGATACGGGTGGTGGCGAGTTTGGAGATACGCTGTTCTTCGCGCTTGAGAGCTGCTTCGGGCTCGAGAGATGCTGTGGCTCTGCTTGCGGCATCCGCATCGCCATCAGCAGCAGTCTTTTTCTCTGCCTCCACGTCATCATTGGCTTTCTCCTTCACGGCAGGCAGCTTGGCTTTCGCCTTCTCCCTCTCCTTCTTCGCTTTCTCCCGTTCGTCCTCCGAGTCGCTGATATCGATATCTTCGCCTTCAGATTCGACGTTGATCCACCCACCACTATCATCACTATCATCACTCTCCGCATCCCAGTTCTCCCAGCCCTTAGCCTCGGCTTCCTCATCCAGCTCTCCATCTTCACCCTGCTCCTCCTTCCACTTCTCCAGCAACTCCAAGCCTTCGATCCCCCCTTCCTCTACCGCACCGAACCTCCTCGCTCCATCTACACCGGTACCTTCAGCCCTTTCGGCTCGGAGTTTCAAAGCCGCGTCACGGCCTCTGTCCCTCTTCCTAAGCATTTCGGCGCCGACTTCACGGTACAGCGAGAGAAGCCCACGCGCGGCCATTTGAACACCCTTATCCTTGCTCTTCCGGTACTGCACCAAATCCTGTAGGAGTGTCTCGTTCATAGCCAAAGGCTGTCTGACACAGATCTCCCTTATACCGTTCAGACCCGCACTGCAGACCTCCGCCGCCGCAGCCTCGCTCACAAACTCATTCGCAATCTTCTGTACCAGGGGCTCCAGAACGTCCGGGGGTACCAAGTTATGCGTCGACTGCGCCAAGGAAGCCAGGAAAGATGTAACCGAAGGCTGGCGAGGCGTCAAGAACTTCAGGAAGTAGGAGTACAACGGTATGAGTGTGAGCTTGTGCAATCCCACCAGCCTCGAGACCAAATTCAGCACCAACAGCTTTTGATCGAGGTTCAACTTCACCTTCGGATTACTCGGCTGCAAATGCTGCTGGAACAACTTCTCCGCGAACCCCTGCGGATCATTCAACAAATGCAGCGCACTGAAATTGAGCGGATGAGCAGCATGCTTCTTCTTCTCCTTCCTCTTGACCTTCTTCGCCGCCTCTGTCAACTCCTTCTGCCGCTTCGCAGACTTCTTGTTGATACCTGCTTGATGCTTCAATTTGCCCATATCCACTGCTTCATCGTCGTCGCTGTCCGATTCGGCAGCGGCTTCCTCCCTCTCTTGATCCCCGCCCAAGAAGAACCGCACACCGCCTGTTACTACTTTGGCGTCTTGGGAGAGGGCGGCGATCTCCATGATAGACACGGCTTTGGCGTCTGACCAGACTTGTCTCTTCCATAGTTCGCGCGTGAGTTTGACGGCCCAGATGCTTTTGGGAGAGTCGGGAGAGGAAGCGATGAGGTTGTAGCATGTTGTCTGTATGCTCCTGTTCAACTTGTGGTTCGTGGTTTTGCTGTTGGAGGAGCGGAGGTCGGACAATATCTTCTGGAACAGTAATGTTCGCAGCGATTTGGAGGGCGTGGAGATTAGGAGGGGCCAGAGCGTTTGTAGTAAGGTGTTGCTGTCTATGATATCTTTCTTCCTCAACAACACCAAGCTTCCCACGATCTTGTCTCTCAATTCCGCCTCGAGGGTTGCGTGGTGCAGCTGTAGCAAATTGATCAAATCTTGCGCAAAGCCGGTGGTGAGCTTGGGGTAGCAGTCGGCGACATGGCTGACGAAGTCTATCAGGTCGCGCAACCGCACGAGCCCGGTATCGTCGGTGGTGGTGGGCGATTGTAGGAAGAGCTCGTGCAGGGAAGAGTACTGCGAGTACTGGTTCACGAAGTCGTCGCGGTATGAGATTGGGTCGACTTTGATTTTGTGCTGGAGGTTTGGCAGATCGGCGTCGACTTTCTCGAGGGCGCCTAACTTGCGCTTCATCGTTGCGGCGGTATATGGGATGAATGGGTGAATTGCTGGAGGTCGTTCTGTCTCTGTCTCTGTCTCGTGAAAATGCGACAGATCTGAAACTTTACACGAGCCAAGCCCACGATAAGCGCCGGGGGGCTAGATCCGCGTCTCCGCAAACTCAAAACGCCGCAACCACATCTCCTTCAGGAAGCCACGCAACCTTCCCGTTTCCACACAACACAGTCATGCGCCCCTCCCGTCTCCTCCGCTACGCTCAACGCCCCGTGGACGTGGCCAAGACGAAGTCTAAGCCCCGCTTCTCTCGTCCTCTCACCGAGAGAGAACGCTTCTATGAACGCCATAGAGAGCTTTTCGAGCGCGACGCCAAAAAGTCTCGAATCGCGGCATATTTCATTGAAGCTGGACGGAGAGACGGGAATCCATGGAGACAGAGTGCCGTATACATTGCGATTGCTGAGTGGGTTATCTTGCTTGGTGTTGCGTGGTATGTCACAGGCTGGGTTGAGATGTGGGTGGGGGAGAAGAAGGCAGAGATTGCTTCGCGGTCAAGAGAAGGGGGCAGGTGAAGCGGATTTCATCTTGGTATTCTCTCATCAGACAAGCGTCTCCGACGGCGTCTGTAGCGACCTCTAAAGTGCCCTGCTAGGTATGATGAACGGTACTGTCAAGCGGAAGAACGCAACTTCGTGAATTGAAGCGCCGGACGGCACGTGTACATTGGAGCAACTCTAAGACCTACCGCCGGAGGCCACTCATGGGTGGTGCAAGATTCAAGTTTGTCGCTGGTGGTAGGGTCAACACGTTCTTGATACTGGTTGGCTTGCCATTGGGTTTTTATGCTTGGGGGAGACGGCAAAGGGGCAGGAGCGAAATACGAGCATGGAGAAGAGCGAAGGCGAAGCGGCGGTATGAGGAACGGATGAAAGTGAAGTGATAGTTGAGGGTACAGTGAGCTTGAGTATGGCCTGCTTTGGTCACGAGGCCATTGTTCATGGTCCGTGCTTCGTTGGAGCTTGACGTATAAGTTCCTACCTCACTTTCACCTTGACCAACACATCCTTGCCTCTCAACATTGCGACCACTTTTCAACACACCATACCGGACCAACCTTCAGGTACCTCAACACAATGGCTGGAAAGAAACAAAAGCCGGTCACACTACCACCACCGCCACCGACTCCAGTGCCAAAGCAGAGAGGCCGTCTCAAGAAGGTCGTCACCTCCAAAAAGTCATCGAAGAAGCATGCCAAGATGTAAGATTGCCACCGGCCTCATCCCGGCAATTGTACTGATATTGAACAGCTACGACCGGAACGCAACGGAGTCACCTCTCCTGCGCCTCGCTCCAGAGGTTCGCAACCGCATATTCCGCAACGTGCTCTCCGACAAGACAATCCACATCGATCTGCCCGTCTCGCCAAGCTATCAAGGAGGCCATGTCTGCGCCTCCCGTACCACGGAAGCCGAGAGACTTGCTGCGATCAAAGCCGATGCCACCCAGCACCTCGTCTACAGTCGTTACATCGACCTCCATAGGCACTGCAGCCATCCTCTTGATGTCGGGCTCCTGCAGACCTGCCGCCAAATCCACGACGAAGCGGCTATGCTTCCGTTCACTGGCAATGTCTTCGCCTTCCACGCCTTCAAGGATCTGCCACATGTGGAAGTTGTGCAAACGTTCCTAAAGAAGTTAGCTCGAGAGCAAGCGCGCGCTATCCGCGAGATCATCATCGTCCGCCCGGACAATGAGATGGGAGCGAATATTGATAGAGGGTTCCTTGCCGGCAATCTCACGGGACTCAGGGACGTCACATATATCGTCGAGTTTCAAGGTCGCGAGCAGGCTCGGAGCTTCTTGCATGGTGGGTGGGGAAAGGTCCTTCAGAGCGGCACGATCAGGTCGCTGCAGAGCCTTGATCTACCTCTGCGATCCTTCACTGTGGCGGGTTATAATGTGGATGTAGATGCCGGCAACTTGATCCCGGTAGGAGCCCGTTCACATGTTGTGCCGAGCAGAACGCTCCGGGAGTGGGAAGATAAGATGGAGAAGGAAGTGATGGCGGGCAAGGGGCCGGGTGGGATTGGCGGCGGAGAAGGCACGGCTTGAGGAGGCGAGAGGTCGAGAAAAGGGACGGTAGGCTGAAGATAGCCTGGGCACGAAGTGAGGTTCAGATACTAGCAATATATCTCGGTGTTGACATGCCATGGGTAGTAGGTGCGATGCGACCATGTTACTGGTTGCAGTGCCATTAAGGCTGTAAGTCCGCAGGAAGGCAGGAGGCGGAGGTGGGGAAGAACGGAGTAATGAAGGAGAGCGAGCGATGTCATGGCCCGATGAGCTCGACTGTCACAAGCAATCAAAGAGCAAGGCCCACAGTCTTCGCTGTTTCCCTAGCCGCTCACCGTACGACAGTCAGTCTACCCATGCCTTTCAGCCATCAATGCTCGCTCCGAGCCTCCGAGACGTCACCTGTGACTTGGCCTAATCACATGGCTCTTTCCGGCGGGCCGTGCCTCGTGACGCTGACGTATAAGTATCTAACTCCCAGTCCCTCGCGCGCGGCGCTTCGGACATGCACCTTCGCCTCTTGAACTCCAGACAACTATTCGACCCAACACACCGAATCACCCAGACTCCGACACCCAATCACGATGGCGCCGAAGACTCCGGAGCCGAAGAAGCACGGCCGCCTTATGAAGGTGGTCAGTTCGAAGAAGAAATCGCTGTCGAAGCAGCATGCCAAGATGTGAGTCATTCTTTCCTTGCAGCTGGTGCAAATCGCAATGCGTGTCCCCCACTCATGGGTAGTACCCATGAACGCCGACGGGCCATCCCAAATGTCTGAGAGTACTACATGCTTCGGAGCCATCTGCCAATCTTTGCACCCACGGAGGCCATCTCAGATACCTGAGTCTGCCGACTGCTTTTGGTGACATCTGCCAAACCTTACGTCCATGGGTTTTGCTATAAGGGTACAAAGAGCTAACAACGCACAGCTACGACCGCAACGCTACGGACTCGCCCCTCCTCCGCCTCCCTCCAGAAGTCCGCAACCGCATCTTCCGGTACGTACTGGCGGGGAAAATCTTCCACGTCACCAATCGTGCGAACGGAAATCGCAAGTGCCAACCCCAGTTCCAGCACCTAGAAGCTCTGGCAGCACGCAAAGCGGACACGACTGCCAAGCAGTTCGAGCCTTACACAACCATAGGAGAAGGTACGTCTCTGCTGGGTAGAAGCCCCCGGAGACCGTTTCAGACATCTGAAAGCACTCCAGACTTTGCGAGACATCCGCTGACCCTTATACCCATCGCTTCTTAGCGCCCCCCGCAGTCTTTGCACGTCGCTCTCCTGCAGAGTTGCCGCCAGGTCCACGACGAAGCGGCTCTCCTACCCTTCACGGACAACATCTTCTCTTTCACCTGCGCGCGGTACACGTCTCTGCTTGCCATTGTTCAAGAGTTCCTCAAAACGCTTGTGCGCGAGCAGGCACGCGCGATCCGCAGCATCGTCTTCGTTCACTCAGATTTCGGCCACTTTCGTTTGACCAAAGCCATGGAGACCTACTTCGCGGCGAATCTTCAGGGCTTGAACAGGCTGGTTTACGTCGTGGACTTTTGCGGAGATGTGCTGTCACAGTACTTCATGGAAGACGATGGGAAGCGTGGGCCGGGTGGCGGGATCTACAAGGAGTGGTCTGAGCGGGACTTACTCGCATTGAAAGGTGTTGAGCCCAAGGAGGTGACTGTTGTTGCTTGCAACGTCGAAACCGAGTCGGCCCCGTGGGGTTCGGCTTACACTACCGTTCCGACCGCGGTGCTGAGGAAGTGGGAGGCGGAGCTTGAGCAGAGGATGAAGGCGGGCAAGGAGGAGCGTGAGGATTGCGGTGAAGAGAGCGTGGTTTGAGGAGGTGAGGTCCGCTGAAGAAACGGTAGGCTTGGGGAGTGAAGCGTTCAGATACTGGCGATGCATCCTTGAGTTCACTCCGTTACCCCATCACATGACCAGAAGTCAATCACGAACTCCAGTCGATCACGAGCCCAACAAGGAGGACCGTGCCTCTGGCAGTATAAGAATCCTGAGCCGGACACTTACAACGTAAACTTCTTTCCTACGTCAACACGACAACTCCCAGTCTTCGAAATTTACGACTATGGCGCCAACCCAAACGGCCTTTCCCGACGAGAGTTGCAACCCAGTCCTTAACATCCTCGACTCCCGCCACGTGCCAGCCGAGCTCTGCCCCATGTAAGTTAATGACTGACGGCTGTGCCTGGTGTCGTTCATCGTGGACTGACTACAAGCAGCCATGACCGCAATGCAACGCATTCGCCTCTTCTCAAACTCCCCCCTGAGCTACGCAACCGTATCTGGCGCCATGTCCTCACCGGAAACGAGCTTCACATCTACGCACCCTATGAAGATATCAGGCAACGCATCTGCATCTCCACCATAAGCGATGCCGACGCCGCCAAAGCAATCAAAGAAGCTGACGGTACTTCACTACCCTCAGCTGCTCACAATCGACACAAAGGATGCGAAGCTACTCCTAGCTATCACCACAAGAACAACCAAAAGCTCTACGTGGAAGTCCTCCAGTCCTGTCGCCAGATCCACCAGGAAGCGGCCTTACTCCCTTTCTCCGACAACGTCTTCATCTTCAGCGACGACGTGCTCTACCAGACCCAATGCTTCTTACGCCTGATCACTCGCCAGCAGGCACGCGCCATTCGCAGCATCACAGCGTTGTCCAGCGACGACGATGACAGATTGCCTAAGGACGAAGATTGGACAGTCGACTTCGTCGGTTACCTCACTGGGCTGAAGGAGATCCGCTATGTCTTGGTAATCTACCGCTATTGGAATTCTCGGCACCAGCAAATGGCAGACACTGGCCATGGTGCCAGCGGTCGGGCCTGCATGACTCACACTGTACTCACCATCTGCGCCGGGGCCTCTCTGACGGCGGCGACAATCGCTGTTTACAATTATGACTATGCCAAGAAGCGTATGGCACCGTTTCCGGGGCCGTGCGAGATTTTACGAGAGTGGGAGAGCGACGTCGAGAAGAAATTGATGACTACTCCAGCTGAGAGGAACGCTATTTGCGGCGTTGGAGAGGTGCGAGCTTGAGGGTGAGACGAGGCAATGGGCATTGGGAACGGTAACACTTTCCTGCTTGCGGCGAGTGCGAGATGCTCGGATGTTATGAGCATCGTGAGATCGGAGCGGGAGAGTAAGCTAGGCCGAAGTGGAATTAAGTCACCGGCTTGCGAAACGGGCGGCTCATGAGGAAGCGGCGCAGCATCTGGCAGCGGAAGCCAAACAACCAGTGTTGCAGGAGCAGTACTTTGTCACTTCCTACCGGCAAAGCTCTACTCTCCTCTCATTCCTGCTGATACTGCGGCGTACGCTACTGACGATCGAGAAGTGCAGACTGCCCGTTTGGTACTGAACCCGCTCACAGGTCTTCATCTCCATCAACCCGCAGTCACATCTCCATTCGACGAGCGCGAACCGAGTGTCCCCAAGCTGTAATACCCACGTAAGGTCCTAAGTAGGCTGTGAATGCGATTTAGCTTCGAGAAATGCGTCGGCGAGTCACATGCGTTTCTGGAGATGGAAAAGTTTGGTGAATGCAGATTGGTGAATGGGAGTGGGTCCAACTTGCTTGGACCGAGCTTCTGGGGCTTTCTTTAGCTCGTATATATTTCATCTTTAAGGTATCCTCATCACCACATCGTTGCTCACAATTCCCCAAATCCATCAACTTCGAGCCTTGCAGTCCTATTACAGTATTCTTCAGTGCTGACAATCGCTACGATGGCGCCCAAAGAGAAGAAGACCAGCCGCCCATCAAAGCTGCTGGCGGTGAAGAAGAAGGTCGGCACTGAGCAACAAGCGATGTAAGAGCCCAATGGTATCCCCTGACATAGCCGTGCGACTTCTAACAAAGCACCGCAGCTACGAGAGAAATGCCTCCGAGTCCCCGCTCTTACGCCTGCCGCCAGAGATTCGAGCCCGCATTTGGCGATACGCATTGTGCGGCCGCACCATCCACATCGAGGGCACCGACAAGATCAAGCACTACGTCTGCTGCAACAAGACTGGCGACCGCGAGCTCGCACGGAACCTCAAACTCGACAAGGAGTCGTCGCGATTCCCATCGTACCGAGCCCACCATGCTGAGTGCGGGCTCGCGCAAACCCAAGAGCATGTCCCAGGACCCGCCGCCCTTTCGTTGTTGGCCAACCAGATTCGCACCGCTCGGACTCTCGCTACTCGGCCGGTCTCCCATCCAGGCGTCATCGTTCCACCTGCGCCTGCTCAGCCGCTACGGACCTTTGCCCAGACTCAGCACACTCGTCTGCCCCTGAGTGCGCTCCAGGCCTGCCGCCAAGTCCACCAAGAAGCCGCTATCCTTCCCTACCTCGAGAACGCTTTCTCTTTTACATCCCTCACCACCCTCAGGCTCTTCCTCCGCAGCCTCATCCTCGCACAAGCCCGCGCGCTCCAACACCTCGTCCTCGTAGTCCGAGACAATGGTCCTCCTCCAGGGCACACAAGCCAAGGGTCCAAGTTCTCCACATGGCTTTCCAAAAAGATTGAAGGCCTCGAAGATGTGACCTTCTTCGTCGAGTTCACGGGAGGTATACACAGCGGTCGGTTCATGGCTGGGGAGGGGCATAGGGACTGGCAAGCCAGGAAGCTCGATGTCTTCGAGGGGATGGAGATCAAGGAGGTGACTATTGCGGCCTGCAATGTCGGGACGTACCAGAGGGTTCCGAGTGCAATGTTGAGGGAGTGGGAGGCGAGCTTCGAGGCATAGCGTGGGAGGACGGAGTGGTAGGAATGGTCAAAGGTGGACAAAGTCACGGCGTATGACCTGCGACGAGAGGGCTTTCATTCGACGATTGATATAGTGGGTGTTCCCAGAACATGTATCGACCTTCACTTCAGAATGACGCTAAATCCTCGAAAGTTACGGGTTCCTTCGAAAGCGGGAGTCCGTGCGCTTTGGGCCACATATATGTGAAAGGTGTTTCCCGCAATCAAGACTCGCAGCCCACACCACTCCACACAAAGTTTACAAACACTTCGCTTCGTACTTGCACTGGGTCCCTCTACTTTGGCAGCACCTTTCCACGACCGCTGAACTTGCGACTTGAAGCGGCATAGACAACATCATAGTCATTCAAACTCAACCGCAGGCACACAACATGGATAGTGATGAGGACTATCTAAAGCGCAGAGGGCGGCCACTGAAAGTCCTTGCTCCGAGGAAGGTGTCGAGGAAGCGCCAGGAAATGTGAGCCTAGCCTTATAACAAAACAGACAATCTGTAGGTACTGACTCTCGTCCGCAGCTTCGATTCCAATGCAGTCAACTCGCCACTGCTAAGCCTGCCGCCAGAGTTGCGCAACCGCATCTTCCGCCTTCTTCTGACTGGTCACACGCTGCACATCTTTAAGAAGACGGGCTCCGACGTCCGTGTGGCGTTGGTCTGCGTGGGGGGCATCGACGACTACGAAGATGCATTGCAGAAGAAACAGGATACTTCGCGAGAGCAGCCCACATACCACAATAGGCACATGAACTGCATGCGGAGTCATCCACATCTTCCGACTGGTATGACTGAGCCCCCAAACAGACATCTGCGCCTAGATGTACTCTGCGTCTGCCGCCAGATCCACCAAGAGTACGTATATCGCCCTTTAAACCCATCTGAGACATTCACTGACCCTCACATCCTTTACATCTAGAGCAGCCCTCATCACCTTCCAAGACAACACCTTCTCCTTCAGCGACACGTACCACCTCGAACCGTTCTTGAAGCAGCTTGTTCCGTCGCAGGCTCGAGCTATCCAGCGTTTGACGATTGTCAGCCATGACTACTATGCTACGAGCCAGGCGAAGCTGATCACGAACAAGCTGACAGGGCTGATCCGGTTGACATGCTTCGTGGAAGTGGGTTGCTACAGAGGCTGGGATGCGACTATGTTTCAGCCGGCAGAGAAGCAGGAGTTGAAACGTTGCACTGCTAAGCTCACGCAATTCTCTATGCTGCCTATTCGGGAAGCTGCGGTGGTGGCTTATAACGCCAGTGTGATCGGCTCTGTGAGGCCGAGGCGGCTGCATCTGCGTGTGGGCTTTGCTGACCATGGTGTTATGGCGAATTGGGCTGCGGAGACCGAGACGCTTCTTTTGATGACGAGGGAGGAGCATGAAGCGGCAGAGGTACAGAGACAGAAGGGAGAAGAGGAAAAGGTTGTTGCGCTGGAGAAGGAAGTGGTCGAGCGCGAAGCAGCAGCGCTGGAGGCTAGGAATCAAGAGCGCCAGAGTAGGTTCGGTGGACGTCTCAGAAAGTTGAAGGGGTTGTGATCTACGGTAGGCGAACCTTGGGTTTGCGGCAGGAGTGGTCTTGTGCGGCCTTCGAGAACCTCATGAGTAGCTTCTCAGTGAGTACATCTTGTGGGACATCCGTCTTTGACGAAACCTTTGTGGATTGCGCCAGTGATTGCTGCACGTGAGAGAGGATGCAGTGCGGTCATCTGAACCTTCTTCAAGAGGTGGGTGTACGATATGCTGACGTATCGGAGGCTGTGTCGACAGTGGCTGTCATTCAGATTGAGGAAGGATCGTTCGCTCTCGTGGCTGTTCAACGTACGGCGTGGTCGTGTGACATGCGACTGCGTCGTCAATCCCACAAGTGGGGAGAATGCATGGAGCACTGTTGTCTTAAGCAAATACCCATTACATCTACGCTCCGTCCCAGCGCTGATAGGACGAAAGTATGAGCTCGATTAGCTACACAGACTAATGCTGCCGCATTGCTGCGTTTGCGATGGTCTGGGAAATGAACTGTCCTTCTTCTGTTTGCTTGCTAAACTCAGCAGATGCCTCTATTCTGAGCGTAAGAGTCACTGGAAGCTGTCAGGCTTCGCTCTTGCCGGTCTCAACATCCTTGGAGATGGGTGTGTTCTCTGTGCCACGCTTTGCTGATTTGACGTCGTCGACATCCAAGCCTTCTTCGACGATTGCACGCTCCTGGCTTTCGCTGAGATCGTCCAAGCTGAGCGTGATCTTTGGTCCCGTGAACCTGCGTGGCTGTCAGCCTATGGTGCTTATAGCTGTGCTTCCCATCCCAACTTACCACTTGCGAGCATTGAGGAAGTAGTAGAGTAGTGCACCGCCCCATACTGCGCTGTTGATGACGACGGTATAATTCCTAACGATTACGGACACGGTGATCAGCAAGTGTCTCAAGCAGCTTCAGAGCATACTGCCCATGTGACTGACTTACATGTCGGCTGGCCCTGGGTTCGGTCCTCCAACAGGGAACATCGAAAGGATTATGCCGAAGCACAGGAATACGATGGCCGTCCACCCAAGCGGTGTGCTAAACTTGCCAGTGTAGAAAGGTCCAGGCTTGAACTTCTGCTGTCCCCAAACCAGCCTTGCGAGGATTGGCGTACCCCATGCGACGTTCTGCGCAGCAACTGCAAGCGAGAAAAGCGCTTGAGCCGCGGCTGGGGCGATAAGCGACAGAAGTCCAAGCACAGCTCCAAGGCCTACGCAGCCCCAGACAGCTCGGAAAGGTATGTACCCAAGCTTGGTGCTAATGACCCGGAAGAAGTTGCTGAAAGGGAGCGCTCCATCTCGTGAAAATGCCCAGCTCTGCCGGCTTGCGGCTACCAGGATACTCAGGCCCATGAGGAATTGTACGATGAAGAGCAAGGTCATGAGACCAATGGCACCATGCTTGCCAAGGGCGTCGTAGTATATTTGAGCCATTGGCTGACCAAAGGGGCTACCAATGAGGTTCTCGAGGCTGGTATCCATGCAAGCTGTAATCACGATCACAAGGATCCATCCGAAGAGCCAGCAGCTTCCGATAGACATCAAGATGCCGTACGGGACGGCACGGGTGGCGTTGGCTGCTTCTTCACTCATGTGTACGCATGAGTCGAAGCCTCCTATGGTCCAGATAGGTGACAGCCAAGCCAGCATGAACGCCCAGCCAGTAGGCCAGGTTGTAAGGTTCTCGACTTGTGCGAAGATGAAGTGACCGTCGTTCCGCTGCGACGCACGTCCGACTGGTAGAGCAATGATGGTGGCGAGTATCAGGACGAAGTTCATGAAGACGAAGACAGTCTGGAGTTTGCCCATGACCTTGCTCAAGGAGCTCGCGAGTACGCCGTGACAGAGGATGCAGCCGAGAAAGACGGCATATACTACGCCATTGGAAGGCGAGTAGTTGCCGTCTTTCGCAATTACCACCACACTGAGTAGCATGAGCGCAAACCCGTAGTCGATTGATACGAGACCGCCGACAAGCCCGAGAGTGTTACTGTAGCCTACGAGGAAGGATAGAGCGTTCCGAGTCTTCGGGGATGCGAAGAAGTGTGTCCACCAGTAGAGGCCGCCTGATGTTGGCATGGCCGAGCCTAAGTCGGCCATCGCGAGCCCAACGATGAAGATGAATATACTGGCTAGACGTGACGAGTGTAGACGGTCAGCCTCTCGTCGCTCAAGTCTCGAGAACCTGACACTCACCAAGGAACCAGCTCCATACCATGCCAGCCGGTCCGGCTGGGATTGAGTATGAAAGTGTACTGGCTATCGAAGGCAGCAAGCCCATGATACTAAACGCTATCCCGAATACCTCTATCATAGTGAAGTTACGGCGTAGTTCCTGCTTGTATCCAAGCTTCGCTGTCGTCAGGTGTCAACAAGGACTTGCATTGGAGACCTAAGAATACATACCCAGCATGGCCGCATCATCCTCGCTCGCCAGCCCATTGTCGACCGCCGCATGGGACGCCCGTCGCTCCTTTTCGTGCTCAGTTGTCGTATTCTCTGCCATTTCAACGACTTGGAAAAGACAGAAGTTGGGGATGAGCAGCGGCGTGAAGTAGTATACGAAGTGCGGCATAGACTGCCATACGCACCCATGAGCTTATATGTATCTGACCCCTCATGGGAGACCTGATAGCCCGCCACACCGGTCCATTGGCTGGGATCTTGCAGATAACGACGCGAGGCGCGATGCTTGCCCTGGTGAAGCCGGAGCATGGTACTATATGTACCTCCTGCTGTGACAGCTTGACCATAAGCAAGATGACTATACATTGGCTTCCTGCCGACCTGGTTCGTGGACTCACAGGCCGTGGTGTCTTCGGATGTGAGCCCGGGCTCGTAAACATCTCGGCTAGGTTCGATTGTCGAGGAAGATGAGGTGTGGCGAAGAGATCGTATGTGATCCCCACGCTTATCGAAGCCACCCCGTAACAAGATACTTTCGGCACTCCGACTGGCCTGTGCATAATCGAAGTGCCGGACAGAATTTGAAGCAGTTCAATTCCGTATATCAAGCATCGACAGCGAACAACATAGCAAGTCGCAGAACGTACTCATCATGTTGTCAAGACGCATGGTAAGCATATCTGATTGTTTCTCACCGCTAGTTGCCGAGCTGACTTTCGCAGCTCTCGCGCGAGGAGGAGGCCGAAGTTGGTGAAGAAAAGGAGGTACGCCGCGAAGACCAAGAAAAGATCAATCGCTTCAGTCGACTGCACACGCGCGAGAAGGGTCTCGGTGAGCAGCTGAAAGCTAAGGAGGTACGTATTGATTGCGAAGGGTCCCCGAGCAAGGGCACTACGCTTGACTAACTCCGGGCTCAGAAGGAGAAGGAGGACCTCGAAGAGATCTCGTCAGAGCTCGAGCTGGCGGATGAAGATGACAAAGTACCGTAAGCGTCAACTTGTCTAATTCCTAATGCGAATCTGATCTGACATCTTATAGATACAAGATAGGCGATTCGTTCTTCTCCCTGCCAGTCTCGGACGTTCAAGAGCTTCTGTCAACTTCCGTGCAGAAGATAGATGGCGAGGTGTCATCCCTGGACGAGCGACTGAATGAGCTACGCGAAGAGATGCAGGAGCTCAAGGCTGCCTTGTACGGCCGTTTCGGTCGGAGCATCAACCTCGAGGCTTGAAGTCGTCCAACCGCAGAGGACAGCGACATGGCCGAGATAACTGGTCAAGTCGGTCGCAGCCGCGCTGTATAGGCGTTGGGCCATACTGGACTCCAACAAGGCGTATGCGGGATCGGCTATGAGTCGCAATATATTGCGAACGAGAACGAGCCTTTGCAGCGATCGGCGCACCTTCCGAACTCGGAGTACGACTCCCCCAGGCAGCGTGCGGATACCCGGTCCTCTGCGGGCGCCCGAACACTGTCTGCAGGCGGTCGACATTGACTCAACACGACGTAACATCTGCAAGCTGTATCGCATTTGGGGCCATACGTTCCTTCGCATGTTGTGCTCAACCTCCTGTATTCTTTCTCATCTCGTCGGGTCAGCTTTCAGATTTGCCCCTCATGGCTGCCAAGGATGCTCAGCCGCGAACAGTAACCGAGGCTACTCACGACATTGATGAGTACGATGCTGAGAAACAGACTGATCTGGACAAGGCCGATAATTCGAGAGATACGACTTCAGAACCGTCGCCATGTCCGAGCGAGCACGAAGAAGATGGCAAGACCATTGTGTCCTTTACCGACGACGACCCGGAGAATCCTTACAACTTCAGCAGAGGGAAAAAGCTCTACATTGTCGTAGTAGGCATGTGTATGGTGATGAATAGCACTATTGGGTCAAGCATAGCATCTGGAGCATCTGCAGAGACTCAGCGATACTTCAATCTTGACAACGAGATGTTACTTGTGCTACCGGTGTCGATCTATCTCATTGGATATATCTTCGGTCCGCTGGTATTCTCTGTAAGGTCATGCTAATTGCGAGTGGTCCACAATGTACACGCTGATGATGTATAGCCCATATCGGAGACGTATGGCCGAAAACCAGTCATGATCGCAACGTTCATCATCTTCACCGCTTTCACCCTAGGAACTGCGCTGGCGCCCACCTTTGCTGGCCTGGTCGTCATGCGAATGCTTGTGGGATTCGGAGCGTCGACACCTGTGTCAGTCATCGGCGGCATCTACGCAGACATATACAACACTCGCAAAGCACGTGGACTGTCAATAACTCTGTTCATGGCGGCGACCACATGGGGCCCGCTTATTGGGCCAATTGCATCCGGATTCGTGTCCGTGGTCTCTTGGCGTTGGGCCTACTGGACATCCCTTATCATCGCTGGGGTGACATGGCCTCTGCTGCTTTCATTGCCAGAGACATTTGGCCCGGTCATCCTGAAGCGGAGAGCAAAACAGCTACGCAAGGCCGGTAGCCCTAACACCTTCGCGCCGGTCGAGCTGGAGAAGCGCAGCGTGGGCGAGCTGATCAGTGTGGTGCTCACACG
>JAKLLW010001049.1:0-19551 GCA_022814695.1 Neocatenulostroma microsporum | reverse complement strand
TGTTGGGTCCGCAGGAAAACGCAGTCGTTTCGGCGAACGAGGATCCTTTTGCGAGGCAGACAGCAGCGAACGAAGGACCAATAAGGTCCACCGACGTCAGTCCAGTACTGCACTATCATCTGAATGGCATGTTCGTCGACCCTGCAGCACGGGGGCATGGCACTGGCACGGCGCTCATCGAGGCTGCGTTGTCCAAGGCGGAAGCGGCGGCTCGAGCTGCGAATTTGGACCTGAAGGTCACCATTATAGTCGATACGTACAACGTCGCGGCCAGAAAGCTGTACGAGAAGGCTGGCTTTCTCGTTGTCAGGGAGGAGACGTATGTGCAGCAGCCGAGGGCGTTGGACGATCACGAGGCACAGGCAGCTGAGCGGGTGGCGTTGCTTATGGAGTGGATCCAGAACAGAGGTAGCAACCAGGTCGCGCGGTGTCCATAGTCGTACGTAGGCCGTCACCGACGATGGTCTTGTGCCTGGTGCGAACTGAGACTGCCGTGACTGCTTGGTGTGAGAGGCTTGAAGGAGACACCGGAACATAGTTCTACCGCTGAGTCACCATTCGGCCCCACCACGCTCTTGGCGCACGCTTCAGTCAAATTATCGCAGCCTCTTCCTCCATCCCACTACAAACAACAACACGAACGCAAAGCCGTACCAATACCCATTCCCACAAGAACAAGTATTGGAAGACCGTCAAGATGTCGAAAATCACGGTCGCTGGTGTGCGTACCAACGTGCAACAACTGCTGCAATACTCCAACGAGGAGAAGAAGCGCAACTTCCTCGAGACCGTCGAGCTCCAGATCGGCCTCAAGAACTACGACCCTCAGCGCGACAAGCGTTTCTCTGGCACTGTCAAGCTCCCCAGAGTCCCGCGCCCGAACATGAGCATTTGCATCCTCGGTGACCAGCACGATATCGATCGTGCTAAGCATGGAGGTGTTGATGCTATGAGCTCGGAGGACTTGAAGAAGTTGAACAAGAACAAGAAGTTGATCAAGAAGCTTGCGAGGAAGTACGATGCTTTTGTTGCGTCGGACAGCTTGATCAAGCAGATCCCTCGTCTCTTGGGTCCGGGTCTTTCCAAGGGTAAGCCTACACTATCTACACCTCCACCTTGATATGCATGTAGCAACTACTAACACTCTCCGCAGCCGGCAAGTTCCCAACCCCAGTCTCGCACAACGAGGACCTCAGCGCCAAGATCACCGAGGTCAAGTCGACAATCAAGTTCCAACTGAAGAAGGTGCTGTGCATGGGTGTCGCGGTCGGCAACGTGGACATGAACGAGGAGGAGCTCATCGGCAACATCATGTTGAGCATCAACTACCTCGTCTCGCTGCTCAAGAAGGGGTGGCAGAACGTGGGCAGCTTGACCATCAAGGCTAGCATGAGCCCGCCTAAGCGTCTCTACTAGATGCTGCGATGGTTGAGGTGCGAGGAGGGAAGGAGTAAGGAGGGGGGAGAGGAGGTTGCTGTGCTAGGTGGAGGGCATGGGATGGATGGGCTGCTTCGAGCGCGTGGTTGTCTGTTATGGATAGCTAGTTGTCTGCTCGCCTTTACTGGTTGAGTGGATGCAATAGAGCCTCGAGTCATCCAGCATCTGCTTCACTTTCTTTCGTTCGTTCGTTCGTATAACTGTGCGGTGCTCGACACAGCATGTCTACCGGTGGGTGGAACCACTGGAAGCGCGCTGCGACACCTAAGAAGCCTTCAGAGCGAATGAAACGTTCGCTGACTCTGTTTCTCGACATGTGATCCTTGGCATATACCACTAGACAGTACTTCCAGCTACATTGATCATTCGTCCCGCTCATTGTGACCTGCCATCATCACCTATTCATCTCACTGCCGTCGCGTGCCTTTCGGACTCATATCGTGCCCCACAATCTAATCAGTCGAAGCTTCGGCAGGCGGGAGGCTCAAGCTTAAATCTGGGCGCTTCCGACAGCGGCTCTTTCTGCACGCGGACTCGAGCTCGTCGAAACGCTGCATCACACTGCATTTGCGACGAACACAGCTTCAGAGCTCCTTCTTGGTTGCGAACCGTCACGAACACGACACAACGATAGACTCTGGACTCTCACCCAGGCAGCGCTTCAGTACAACAACCAAGCGACTTCGGCTGCATGAGCGCCGCTCTTGCGATCATGCAGCCTCACCACACCTTTTCACATCAAAACCCCTACCACCAGCAACAACCGGACTGGCAGCACCACGGTCCGCAACAGCAACATATGCAGCAGCAGCAGAGTCACCAGTATGCGCAGTCGCAGGCCGCGGCCGCAGCGAACGCCGCAGCGCAACAGCAACAACAGCATTATGGGCGCATGGGAGGAGCAGCGAATGGGAACGGCAACGGCAGCATGAACAACGGCATGAGTCAGGCACTAGGCGCAGTAGGAGGCGGAGGAGGAAGGGACTCGGGGCTTGACGGGCACAATTCGAACAGTATCTTCGCCGGCGGCTCGGGGGACCAGATGAGTGAGGAGAACAGGCGGGTACTGGACTGGATCTCGCAGGTTCTCAACGCGAATACTAGGGAAAGTGCGTTACTAGAGTTGAGCAAGAAGAGGGAGCAGGTGCCGGAGTTGGCGCTGATATTGTGGCATTCGTTCGGCGTCATGACGTCCTTGCTGCAGGAGATTATCAGTGTTTATCCGCTGTTGAATCCGAGTCAGTTGACGGCGGCGGCTAGCAATAGGGTGTGCAACGCGCTGGCGTTGCTGCAGTGCGTGGCGAGTCATAGTGAGACGAGGGGCCTGTTTCTGGGAGGTAAGACGACATACAGACATATGGTGGGCAATTCCAATGGCTAACGGTATGGTTCTCGCAGCGCACATCCCGCTCTTCCTCTACCCCTTCCTCAACACAACGTCCAAATCCCGACCCTTCGAATACCTCCGACTTACCTCTCTCGGCGTCATCGGCGCGCTGGTCAAGAACGATAGCAGCGAAGTCATCAACTTCCTCCTCACCACCGAGATAATACCGCTATGTCTCCGCATCATGGAAACAGGATCCGAGCTCAGCAAGACCGTCGCGATCTTCATCGTACAAAAGATACTCCTCGACGACATGGGCCTACAATACATCTGCCAGACATACGAGCGTTTCTACGCGGTGGGCACGGTATTGAGCAACATGGTTACACAATTGGTGGATCAGCAGACAGTTAGGTTGCTGAAGCATGTTGTTCGGTGCTTCTTGAGGTAAGCCTAAACTGACATACACCCTTCAAAGAACTGGACTAATACATTCAAAGGCTCTCGGACAACGCCCGCGCCCGCGAAGCCCTCCGACAATGCCTCCCAGAACCTCTACGAGACGCTACTTTCTCTCCAGTCTTGCGAGACGACGCTGCGACCAAACGCTGTCTGGCGCAATTACTCCTTGCATTGTCAGATCAGGCTGAGCCCGCCATTTCTTCCTATGGCGGTCATACGCAGAGTCTGCTTCCTTAGCATCTCTATCCACCAACAACTACAAGCACACGAACTCTTTGGCGTAGCAAGTGTGCTAATGCGAATGGCATGCGCAGATCTGACAAAGCTAAACCACCGAAAACTGGCAACGATGGCTTGGCAACCGGTTGGCGATCCTTCCAACCTCTTTCGCGCAATCACAGGTCCTCCAACGCCTCGATCTCTTCCCTTGCACTTTCTTCGGCAGACACAGACGCGACTGTCATTCGACACGGTGGGCCTTTCGGAGTCTTTCACGCTTTCAGGGTGCCTACCGACGGCAGGCCAGCGGGTTTGGAAGCCCTGGCCAGCGTGGACGAGGCTTCTTACCTGGCGGATCTTGCGCAGGAGGCGCAGGACTATGTTTTGTTCGATACGCCGATTGAAGCTTTCGATGATTTTCCCGACTTTTTCGATGATCCTTGTGGCTTTTTTGATGATCCTTCTGACTTTCCCGATGGTCCTTCTCCGGACGATATACAGGACCATGGCGAGGCTGGCGATACTACTGAGGGTATGATGGATAGGGTGTTACAACAGCTTAAGCGGGAGAGCGAACGAGGGCATGCATAGCGGGTGGCGTTTTTTATGGGGTGGGCTTTCTTGGGATATTCTTTGAAGAGACGACATATGGGTCGGTTCGGTGCTTTTCATGCGGTTTATTGCGACTACAAGGACGATGGTATGATGTGAGTGTAGGACTAGAAGAAAAAGCGGCATGGTTGTTGTTGTTACGATTGTTGTTGTGTAGATAGGCGGTTCAAGACTTCTTTGCATCCGGTTTTCCGGGCTCAACAAAAATACCTGGTCTACTATGGTCCTGGTGGGTGTAAGATCACTGGATGTCTCCACCGGTATCGAGTAATGCGTACAGTGAATGTACCACGGCAAGGACGCCTTGCGACTTTGCCGATGGTGACCGCACGATATTGACTCAGGTCACCGCGGCGGATGAGGCACTTGAGGCGCTGAGTCCGCCAAAAGCGGCTATCGAGGTCAAGAAAGAGGACATGTTCTTCTGTGACGGGTGGAAGCTAGCCACGAAGGCCTTTGATGTCAACGACCGATAGCATAATTACACTTCCGGATCAGCCACTGACTTAAGCGATAACATGGGCACGCTGCAGCTTGGAATGCTGGACACAGGCAGAAAGATGCAAAGATGCGAGGGTCGTAGCCCTCAGCAAGCACGGGAGGTCGCTTGATATGGCAAAGTTCCCACACCTGCTATCGAGCTCGTGTCAATTCATGAACGACTCGCGCTCCATGCCGCTCCTCCTTTACACCGCGACAGCCGCTCTGCACCTCCTTCCCTGGCCTCGATCTCTTGAGTACTGGTGGGACTCCGTGGCCCTCCAGAATGGGCCTAAAAGTAGATGATGTCTCGCTCCCAATCGAACCTGGAATGGTTGAGTTTCTGGGCAGTCTCATTCAACAGACCTTCCAACGCCTCTGTCGGAGTGGAATGCCGAGCACTTTCCAGTTTGAGCTTATTGTCGACGACTAGGAGGCCTACATAGTCATTTGCAGAGCCGCGGACCAGTACTTTGATCTCGCCTGTCATGTTCTTGTCCTTCCTCAGGCGCAAGACTTCTGCTGCGTTGGCTGCAATACGTCAGTGACAGTCAAGTATTTAATCACAGTGGTGGCGTACCCGATATCTGCTCGCGGAGGCCGCTCATATCGGATGTTGTCGCTCCCATCTTCAGTTTGTATGTTGTGGTTCGAGAGGGATCGCAAGGCTGTCGGGAGGTGTTGGGTATTTCGGAGATTTTGACGGTTGGTGAAACCAGTACTGTGTGCGAAAGCTTGTGGCTGTGGTGGTAAACAATGTTTGAGATGCGCCCTCGGGTCGCAGATTCTCAAGTGGAAGTGGAATTGTTTACAACGCTGTGATTCTTGCAGCATAGACTACAACGCTCTTGCCATCGCTCAAGCGTTGTGTCTTTCTCCATGGTGGTGGAACAGCACTCTGCCATGGCCTTAGGCCATTCTCGCTGCATTTCCAATGCTGCCACCATCGCTAGCGACATCTTCAATCGTACATATAGTCTCCGGGCATCCTGCCTTCGACTCTGTAGTATCTCTTCTCAGAGTCTACACTTCTGTGCTCCCGCCGGATCGACTGTGATGAGTCAGCAAGGCTCGTACCTTCCGAATGCAACTGCCGAACAGCATCATCGACATCGCCATTTGCCCGCACCATCGACCATAGCAGCGTACCTACTTCTGAAACTTGTTATTGCGAGCACTCTTCACTCCGGCTTCGTTCACATGCGTCACGAAACCAAGATACCACCATACCACGGCCTGAAGGAAGAGCACCTCCGCTCGTTATCACATGGCATCGCCAACACACATGCGGGGTCCCCATGGTGGCATGCCTGGAGCGCAGTAGCGGTGGTACCGAGGGTGGTACGGCGCCAGGAACAACGCCTTGATACAAAACGTCTCCGCATTCATCACGGAGAATTACCTCCACTCACGGCCATTGGGTCTCAACTTCATTCATTCGAAACATGTCGCTTCTCCACTGGCGAGTACTTTCCCTGACTTCATATCCCCAAGGCGCCGACTCCATAGTTGACGAAACGGAGTACCAACGTACAAGGTGGCGATCATTTGCAGACGTCTGGCGCGCCCCCGCCTCCGCAGCAATACCCCGACTAGCTCGTAGAGCGCAATGGCCTTGTGACGGTCGAGAAGCCGCATAGTTGGCATGAGCTCTATGTGAGTTGTATAGACGGAACGTCCCATTCCAGAGACGGCCGAGAACCTCCGGAAGGCCATGAGCATCGTGTGCAGACGGAAGTACGGTATTGGATCCTGGGAGATCACCTGATCCATACTTGTTCTCGCTGTCGTCAACTGCTCTCCACTGGTCGCGCCAGGCGCCACAGCAGCTTAGCGCAGTCTCATTTCCTAGGCGGCAGGCTGGCACATTAGCATTGCACGACCGAGTCTACCCACGGTCGACCAACTCCAGGATCCATACGAGCTTAGTGTACTGTGTACCGACGGAGCGCCCTGCTCTTGGGACGGTCAAGACGCTCCGGAGACCGGAGCCGCCTTGAGCACATTGTAGGGTATAAGAACGGTAAGCACTCACGGATTGCCTTGAGAATTCTAACAGTATCTACCATCTCGAATCCACTGCCAACACATCTGCAATCGTCATGTATACGCCAGTGATTCTTGCATCTCTGCTGGGCGTAGCCCAAGCAATCGTTCCCTCGCCGCTCCAGAAGCGAGCCACCTACACGGGCGTGGCAACCTTCAACAACTACGCAGCCCAGGGCAACACCGTCTGTGGACCCAAGAGCGGCGTCAGTGGAACTTACGGCGCTGCGATAGGCGACGCATCGCCGAACATCTGGAGCGGTGCTAAATGTAGCGGCAGCATCGACTACAGCGAATGGTGAGTTTTCCGAGACCTCTTCACTTCAATAGTGACATCAGCTGATTGACCCTCAGTAATGGCCAAAACCCGGTGTCAGGGTACTCCGGTCCTGCTTGCCCCACGACGACATGCGGCGAATGCTTCTATGTCTGCAACGAGGGCGGGTACGGCGGTGCTTCGATCGGTGGTGTTGGCAACTGCATCACCGTTAATATCATTGATGCTTGTATGTGAAATGATGGGTGACACCCTTGAGTTGCTGCCTGGAAATTCGAAAATGAGCTAACTTTGACACCCATCTTTTCCAGGCCCAGCCGAGTCGGCTTACAACTTCTGCAAGACGGACGTCCCGGCAGCGGAGCGGTGTGGTAGTGGGAATTCTCTGGACATTGATCAGGCAGCCTACCAGGCGCTGACAGGACAGGCATTTGGATCTGGTCCGAACCTGGAGGTTAGTATTACTTCGAGCTCTTGCTGATTCATCCTTTGGTGGATCGCAACGGGAGACGGGGCGGGTTCAGAGTGATGCGAGGCAGTGCCGCAAGACGTCGGTGTCTTAACAAAAGCAAATGCTTTGCGATACCAGATCCTGTGCAAGTGTCCTGACTGAGATGTGATTCAACGACTCCCTACTTTGGCGTGCTGCCACTGTCGCTAGGAACCCATTCTCCTCCGTCTGTCCTAAAAAGACGCCCAAACGCCCTTGCAGCAGGTCGTACGGCTCTGTCTAGTACGAGATGTCCTCCTCCCACGTGTAGCTCACAGTCTCAAGCTTCTGGGCAGTGATATCGAGAAGCTCTAGGAGCGCCTCCATCACCGTGTCGACTGGCCCAGTCTTGAACCTGATCTTGTTTCCCACTAGGATGACGGCGACATAGCGATCCTCGGACTCCGAGCAAGCCTCGGAGGTGCGGACGAGCAACTCGAGTTGGCTTAGGTCCACGCCAGCGGCCTCCCTCAGGCGAACGATTTCCGTTGCGTTGGCTGTGGCAAGTTAGTGATACTATCCAAGCTAGTCGCAACGTGGTTACATACCCAGAGTCTGCTCGCGAAGGCCTTGAAGGTCAACTGTGGTGGCCATGATGACTTTGGGGTGGATGTTGAATGTACTGATTAGTGTGCAATGTTGCGCTCTGTCTTCGTCTACTGTAAGTGCGCTGCGAAGTTTCGAGGTTGAAGTGGGACAAAGGAATGCAATCCCAGGTTGTTCCGTTTGCAGCCGCACGTCAAAAAGAGTCCTCTTCACCTGTTTGCATACGGTCGGTGTATCATAGCACACTGCTGGTTACCCCACTAGCTGCTCAATAAGCACGGGGGGAGTATATAGAAGACATCTCTACACCGTCTGCCGCCCCTTGAGCCCTCTTCTCCCACCTCCACTACCACCCCAACTTGCCACTGCGACCAATCCTGAGTGCATCTTGTACCCCCGCCAATCATAGTGTCGTTGTTACCAGGTGCGATACTCAGCGATAGCAGTTGTTTCTGTTTGCCGTCCCCGAGCCCGCCAGCGCTACGCCCTACGACACGAGGTCTCTCCCCCAATGTCCTGTACTCAGAGAGCCAAGCTTGTGCGCCACGACCTCGAGAAGACCCTCCAGCGCCGCCTTCGAGCTTTCGCTAACGGCAACCGTGAAAATGCTAGCGGCACTCGTGAACTTGATCAAATTGCCGACGACTATGACACCCTCATAGCCCCGGTTTTGCCTGTGGATGATGAGCAGCTTGAGCTGGCTGGCGTCATACGTGGCCACCCCCTCCCACAAGCGCATCGCCTCCGTTGCGTTGGCTATGACGAGTCAGCAAAAGGGAATTCGTGTCAGCACCGGGGTGACTCACCCAGGATCTGCTCACGCAGCCCTTGGAAGTCCGTAGTCGAACCCATCGTCGCTTCGGTGGGTTGTGGCCACTGATGTGCTGTCTTTGTATGTGGGTGGGCAGTGTTTTGCGCTGTGCCGTGATGTGCGTTGTCTGTCGTGGCTGTCGTGGTGAGTGTGTCACAAACTTCTGAGGTCACAGGTCAATCTTTTCACGAGGTGCGGCCTTAGGTCCGTTGGTGCTTCGTTGCATGTGAAAGTGGGGCTTTTCTCACTCGTGTGCATACGGTCGGTACATTGAGGCACAGAGTATGATCGCCACTTCACTGACCACTCCATCAATACCAGGAGGGATTAAGCAGACATCTTCACTCAACTCGCCACCCCTCACCTCACTTCAACCCTCCTTCTCCCCATCCGCACCAGCCGCACCTCCACCCACCTTCCCAGGCGTACAAACCTTCTTCTCCGGACTCCCACCCTTCACCTTTCCCTTCCCAGTCTTAATTGCGATCCTGGCACCTCCTCCTTGCTTCTGCAGCTCCTCCCCCTTGATGTGCGAGAACTGCATATCCTCATACCCCTTCGTAAGCTCTCTGAGCTTGTCCGCTGTGAAATCGAACAAAAGCTCCAACGCTTCCTGCAGCGAGCGACCTTTCGGGCCCTCGATGCGCACGACCGCGAAGTCTACAATGACTGCCTTGTAGCCCTTACTGTCGCCTTTGCCACAACGGCGGACGATGAGGCGGTGTTTCTTTCACATGGTGCGTGTTGTCTGGGTTGAGCTTGCACATCAATTGCTCCGTGTTCGCTATCGAGAGGTCAGCATCGTGAAGAGTGGATGTGGTGCGCAGTGATACTGACATACCAAGAATCTGCTCGCGTAGGTCGGATTGACCCATCTTGGTAATGTTGCCTCTCGCGTTGATGGCGTCGATGAAGTCGTTCGTATAGTTGATTGCGGAGCTTGAAGTTTGGAATGACACTGTAAAGATGCGAAGACAGTGAGAGTCAGCTCAAACAGAAGCAAGATACTGAAACCTCAGAAGCAAAAGTCCAACGTGGATGCTCAACCTCACTTCACAAGGTGGGGCTAGGGGGGCCAGTGCTTCTATCGCAGCAGACCATGATGCGGGTTTGTTTGCTCTGGTTTTGTGGACCAATGGCAAACAGAAGGAGTACGGCTTTGTTGACCCAGTGATTTTTGGTAGATGGCTGAAAGAGGAGGATACGACGGCTATGCTGCAACTCATAAGCAATTTGATGTAGGTAGAACCTACTAATGGTTGGCTGCCCTAATACCTGCGGCTTGCTCTTCCTCAATGTCTATCATACCCTTCACTGGTGAGTCCAGCATCCTCTACTCATCCCTCACAGCAATCCTACCCCCCTCCTCAAACGCCCTTATCTCCTCGCCAGCATGCAAGCGGTATTCCCATACCTCACTGACCTCCTCTAATACCTCCGCAGTCAACTCCAGTAAGAGCTCAAGCGCTTATTGGACTGAGTGGCCCTCCGGTCCCTCCAGGCGTAAGATTCGTTCGGCAATAATGACGGCCTTGTAGCCTTTGTCGCTGCGCCGGACCAAAAGCTTATGTAGGAAGACTCGATGGATGTTATCGATGTTCTTGTGAAGCATGAGCTCTTCCGCGTTGGCTGGTGTGGTTAGAAGGGGTGGTCCTTGCTGGCAGTGGTGGGCTTACAGAGGATCTGGGTGCGGAGGCCATTCAGCCCCATGGTCACGAAAGATTGGCAGTTTGTTGACGGGCAGTATCAACTAACGCGAAGTACATCATGTCATTCTACGACATCTTTGTACCGTCTGAGGTGACCATCTTCGCCAAGGTCTTACTCTGTGGCAATCTGCACGTTACTCCAGCGTTGTACATCAGACTTCCTTGATGAAGCGTGCTGTGCGCTGTGCTGACCGCTGTATCGTTCTCGCTATCAGCTTGAGACGCAGGAAGGCACTGGCACAGGCGCAACATGAAGCAGAACCGGCGGTGAGACGAGCATCGCAACCCAGTGGAGAAGGCATTCCCGGCGCAACAGATGCGGCAACTCGCACCCTTGGGGTGCTCATGGACGTCTGCGTATCGTACGCGAAGTCGTTGCGAAACCTTTGCCATGCACCCTGGTCGGGCGCAAAGTTGTGTCCACCGCCGGTCTTGGCACCGATATACCGGATTAGGAAGTTCCATCGAGCATTCACTCGCCAAGAGGCGGTCAACTGGGAGTCGCGCTAGCTCCTTCGCCTCAAAAAGTTTCGGGGCAAAGCGCATCCGAGTCGCGAAGCTTTTATACTGCTGCGAAAAGGCGCAGAGAGACGAGAGCGGTTGTTGCCGATGGGCTTCGTTCTCGGCTCCTGCACCTACACCGGCGCGCATGAATTTTCGTGCTTTGAGCCCACAGCCTCTATGTCCTCTATTGCCCTTCCATAAGCACCTTCGTCCAATCCCACTGTCCCCACTTCTTCCTAAACCCCTCAACTCTCCGATCATGCCTCTCCCACCGTCCCTGCTTCTTCACCACCTCCGGCCCTTTATCCAGCACCCCCCCAATAACCTCTCTCGCAAACAAATCGCCCTTAGGCCACCGCCTTTCGTCCTCAATGACGTGCCCAATACCGCCGTCGAGCCCGAACCAGACGTGGAAGTAAGGCATCTCCTTCACCATCGTCTTCCGAAAAGCTTGCTTGCCGTACCCAGGTTTCTGCGAGAGAAGGAGGGTATCTATGATGGGCTTGTGTTGGGACCACTGCTCATCACTAGCCAAAATCGCCTCCTTGAAATAGGCAGGCGCGTTGTCTGCAAGATGATGAGGAAGCGGGATAGCGATGAGCGCAGCATGACCTTTTCGACTATTCATGTGCGCCGCATTCTCGTAGAAGATGACCCCCTTGCCTTGCGCGTCGTAGTGGCGGGTCAAAGATTTCATGAAATTCCTCATCTCCTCCCATTCGTCGTCGTCGCATTCTAGCAAGTTCATGCGGTGTTGAATAGGGACGATGACTGCTCCTCCCTTCGCTATTTCCGGCTCTGTGGGGAGGGTCAGGTAGGTCCGAGTTGCTAGGCTGACGATGGGAGCGGTGGGGAGCTGATCGGTTTTGTCTTCGTGATGGCAGAGGGGACAGGTATCCAGGATCCTCTGAATTTTCTGGAAATCTTCGATGGCCATGTTTCGAAGATTGACGTCTGACTTCAGGACTTTCTTGGAGAGTTTGGTGGCATTGTCGTCCATGTAATCTAGATTGTCTGTGAACTTCCCATCTTTGGCAATACGTTCTGCGAATGCCCGCCCTTCACCTCCATTGACGCCGCGAGTCCGTTTCTCTTGGCGCACCATGTCATCTATGGACATGTCTTCGTTTTCGGTCACGAGACCTCGTTCGCGGCCGCGTTTGCCGGTTACGGTGTTGACCTCGCCACCCCGACCAGCCAACTGGCGGTTGTCTGTGTTGCTGAGCGTGACGACGCCCGGCTGCGCTTGGTTGGCGAGGCTGGCCTCTGCGAGGCGGTTGTATTCTTCTTCTAGCTTGGCGGCTTCGGGGGCGTTTCGTAGCTTCGCCTTCATAAGCTGCGCTTTGAGCTTGTTCAGAGCTGTCTGGTCGAGCGGTGCGGTTGTGGTCGGTGGTGGAGCTTCTTGCATCGTCTGGCCTTGCGGGAGATTGTCCGGTACTGTTCCGTTGTCGCCCTGAGGATTGCTGTCGCGGCGCAGACCAGCTTTCATCTTCCGCTCCTGGAAAAGCTCGCCAGACGGCTTTTCGAGACCAACGTAGTCTTTGCCGTACATCTTCCGCCTATCCATCTCCCGCTCTTCCTCCCTCGCGTCATCGAAGTCTCGCAGATCGCCGTACCGCTCCAGAGCAACATCATCAACACTCTTCCCACCCTCCTTAGCCTGCCTATAGACCGCTTGTAGCTTCGTCATCCGCCACTGACTGCCCGAGTCGCCAAAAGTATACGACACTTCATGTTGCGCCGGCTCATCCTCAATCTTCTCCGGATCCTCATCATCGCCTTCATCATCAAAGTCCCGCTGAAGATCCGCTAAATGCTGATTGACATCCGCTTCATGCACCTTGAACTCATGGCTCTCTTTCGCTCCCACAAATTGACTCGGCGGGCCCTTAGGTTTGCGGCTTTGCACGTAGTCGATGTCCAGCGCTGAAGGCTCCTGCATCCATGAGTCCCTCTGCAGTTTGCTCTCTTTCAAGTCTTCGCCACGCTCGTCTAATACTTGCTCTTCAGGTGGTGCGGTATCAGCTTCCTTCTCCACCCATTCATCCTCGCCATCGTTGCTGTCGAAGACCTTCACGTCCTCTTCAGCCTTCTTCTCCGCCTTAGGTGAGTCGCTGCGCTGCCGCTTCTTGTGCATTCGCTCAGAATCATCGCCGCGATCGCGGTGTCGCTTATGTCTGTGTCGCCGTTCTCGCTCTTCATCTCGTGACTCGTCTCGGTGCCTGTGTGAGCGGTGATGGTGTCGATGTTTGCGCCCTCGGTCTTCGTCCTTGTCGCGGCGGCTTCTGTGCTTTGTATCGTTTTCTTTGCTCGTGGCGAGCTCCTTCTCAAAGTCTTCCAACCCCATGGTGGTGAAGCGTGAGGTTTGCTGGCGTGGTGATTGAAGGTGGTGAAGATAGAGGCCCGAGTCATGTTGCGGGACAAATCCAAACTCGGATTTTTGACATCATTTTCGAGCTGTCACATGTGAACCTCGAAACAATCCTCCACCGACTGATACATCTTCGACAAACTCTCGCTGCGCATTCCTGACTCGACACAACACCGTTAGATACTCGAGCAGCATACCACGAGCCTGGTCAAGACCACCTGAGCGCGAGAGAACACCACGCGCAACAGGCTACGGCCTCACCACCAACCGACCATGGCATCCTCCACCACTGCACCCTCACCCGCCCAGCAGCCGCCCGTAGCAGTCATCTGCATAGGCATGGCCGGCTCCGGCAAAACGACCTTCATGCAACGCATCAACGCCCACCTCCACCAAACTCACTCCGAGTCCCCCTCCACCACCTCCCCACCCTACGTCCTAAACCTCGACCCGGCAGTCCGCAGCGTGCCCTTCGACAGCAACATCGATATAAGAGATAGCGTCAACTACAAGGAGGTAATGAAACAGTACAACCTCGGGCCCAACGGAGGCATCCTGACGAGTCTGAATCTGTTCAGTACGAAGATCGATCAGGTAATGGGGATATTGGAGAAGAGGTGTTTACCTCAACCAGCAGCAGCAGCTGCAGCAGAGGGAGAGGAGGGCAAGAAGGCTAAGGTACCGCCAAGCCACATCCTAATCGACACACCCGGCCAAATCGAAGTCTTCGTCTGGTCCGCGAGCGGCAACATCCTACTCTCTTCCCTCGCTTCGTCTTTCCCGACAGTGATAGCTTATGTGATCGATACACCACGAACGACGGCGAATACGAGTACCTTCATGTCGAACATGCTCTACGCGATTTCGATCCTCTACAAAACGAAATTACCAATGATTCTCGTCTTCAACAAGACTGATATCAAAGACGAAACAGAAGCCGTGGACTGGATGCGCGATTTCGAGTCTTTCCAAGCTGCCCTTCGCAAGGAAGAAGAGGAGGAGACGCAAGGGACGGGGTACATGGGGAGCTTGCTTAACTCCATGTCTTTGGTGCTGGAGGAGTTCTATAATGCGCTTAGTGTGGTGGGAGTGAGCTCAATGACTGGAGATGGCGTGGAGAAGTTCTTTGAAGCCGTGGAGGAGAAGAGGGCGGAGTTTGAGAAGGACTATAAACCCGAGCTTGAAAGGAGGAGGGTGGATGCTGAACTGCAGAAGAGCCAGTTGAGGCAGACGGAGGTTGATAGGATGATGAGGGATATGAGTGTGAGTAGTAAGCGGAATGGGACTGGGAAGTATGCGAGGCCTGCGAAGGAGGAGCCAGAGACTGTTAGTGATGCTGAGGCTATGGATGACGAGGACGATGAAGACGAAATCAATGGTCTCGCAGAGCGGGATGACGATGAAGAGCCGGATGAAGATGCGATGTTTGAGGAGGGGTTGAAGGCGAGGTATGAGGCTGCTATGCAGGAACGGCAAGGGCCCGCTGCTACTTTGAAGTCTGCGGATTATATTCGCAGGACGCAGCATGGGTGAAGGATTGGCCCCATTGGAGATGAAGATGATATTTGAGGGCTTGACGACCCGAGGAGCGGGAGAAGAGCGACCATGGAAAGATGAGGTTAGATGATACCCACAAGCGTGACGAAAGACGAGTTCAATAAACACATTGTCTCTGTTTCCACGAACGACCGACTTCACAGGCTGCAAATGCGAACGACGATAATACAAGAGGCTTACCGATCCTGCAAGCTTTTGCCGAGAACGGCCGCATGAAAGGACAAAGGCCGGCTTGCCAGCCTCTGTAGAAGGTGACGGCCTTGCCAAAACTAGCGGGGCAGAAGATTGCAACACTTGCTACGTCTTGAGGGTGATAGTAGCAACACGGTCAGTTGTGCGACATCAGAAGAGGGAGCGACATTTGTAAAATCAGCTCCATCCGGTTGTCGATACCAGAACTGTCATAGCTGAGAAGTTCCAATATGAACAATACCGTTTTGGAGCAGTTGAGGAGACTCAATAGTCTGTCCCAACAGCATCGCTTATGACTTGCAGCATTGCTGTCACTTTCTCCTCTTCTAGACGTCTGCCCACGACCGCGAGGCCGACGAGCGCGTTTTCGTGGTTCCAGGGCTTGCCATCTATTTGTTGTCAGATCCCATACGATTGAGACATGAGGGGGAAGACTCACAATAATTCATAACCTCTTGATCCTTTTCCGAGATAGGCTGCCAATCCTCCGGCACGACGTCCTTCTCCAGATCAACCTTAGTAACCGGGAACACACCAGTGGTGAGGTCCAGCAGCGGGGACAGCGCGCCGTAATGCCATGGATATCCTCCATCATGTCTTACCGCCGGAAACGGCGTACTAGGACAAATCAACCCATCTATCGGCCTCCCTGTCCCTGTCTCCGCTGCTGTAGCTTGCCATCTCTCCAACCACCTTTGCGCTAGCAGAGCTCGACGATGCTGATTCTGCCACGTGTCGAGTACACTCTGCTTCTCTACTTTGGCACTGTGGCCCAACCATCGCTCGAGGTGAGGATGCAGTGGCTCCCCTGAGGCATCCGTATCCCGCTGGAACTCTTGCCCAGAGTCCGCGGACCACATTTTGGTGATTATTCCCGCGGCTTCAGGCATTTCGGTGGGGAGGAAGTCGATGACTTTATGGCCTGCGGCAAGGAGTTTGGCTTTTGTGATGTTCATGGCTCGGCGAAGGGGAGGCGTAGGCGTGACGTGGCCGTCCCCCATGCCGAAACCGAAACACAGTTGTTCGGGTAGAGCTTCATCGTCTTCTCGCCATGGTAAGGGAATGCATTGAGGATCATATAGCCATGGTTTCTGCGCAGCGACGCTTCTCATGAAGAGGCGGATGTCTTTGGGGGAACGACACATAGGCCCAGCACAAGATCGCACGGCTTCTTGGCCCAAGTACGTGTTCGCTACTTGCTGGTAGGAGATCCTGCCGTGGCTTGGTCGGAGACCGAAGAGACCGGTATATGAGCAAGGGTGGCGGATGCTACCTCCGATGTCTGTGCCGACGCCTAGGAAGCTCGCGCGGAAGGTTACTAAAGCTGATTCGCCGCCTGAAGAGCCTCCTGTTGTGAGCTGACGGTTGCGGGGGTTCAAGGTGCGGCCAAAGACGTTGTTCACTGATTCACCCATCATGAGGGTGGCTGGGACGTTGGACTTGACGTATAGAATAGCTCCGGCGTCGAGGAGTAACTGCACGAGGGTTGATGGCTTGGTGGCGATCTTCTCGGCGTAGGAGACGTAGCCGATTGTGGTGTCGAGGCCGGGGATGTGGAATTGGTCTTTCAGGCTAATTGGGAGTCCGTGTAGGGGTCCCACGGTCTTGCCTTCTTTGCGCAGACACTCGTCGAGCTCCTTGGCCCTAGCAATGGCCTCGTCGAAGTAGATCTCGGTCACGCAGTTGATGAGCTGCTGTGCTATTGCCGCTCGTTTACACACGACTCGTACGACTTCCTCGGAGCTCCAGATACCCGCCGCTATCTTCTCGACGACTTCGGAAGCAGTTGACTCAGTGATGGTGAGCTCGTGGTCCGTGAAAAGGCCAGACGAATGTGGGAAGTCTTGGACATCGTTCACGTTCGTTGTTGGTAGGATATCCTCTGGTATCTGCCATTCCGGAGGTATCTTCGACTGTCGTTGCGCCTGCTTGCGGGCTGCTATGGCCTGCCAGGTTTCCTGCTTCGGTATGGAACTCATCTTCTGGTCGCATCCAAAAGTACGCACTTCTGGCTACCAAATACGAGAAAGAAAGAACTTGTATTTGGGAAAGCGTATCCGACCTGGCAGTAGCAATGTTCAGCGCCGCCGCCTCGGCCAACAGAAGGATTCAACTCCTCTGCACCTACTATCGTGGTGCTAGAGCGCTGATCTCCGCCTGCGAACACCATTGAGTCCTTGATAGGCTACATAGATAGCCTTATCGCTGCTTTGGCGACCGGCCAAGCAAGCCTCGGCCGATATGCCTCCGTCATCGTATGCTCCGATAGCGAGCCAGTATCAAGGGCCATGATCGGCTAGCTGTAGACACGGGTGCGAAAGCGACCTGATAGACGCTTCAATCAAGAAGCTGATATAAGCCCGATCCATGCCCATGGGATGGAAAGTTTTGAAAAGCAGTGTCTATCATAGAGCTAAAAGACCCATTTTGATCGTCTCTCCTGCCAAGCGTTAACTTTGATATGGCAGACACAGGCGTCGTCGCACCGCCGCTGTCGCAAGGCGTTGCCTACGGCATCGTCTTGGGCTTCGGTGTAGTGTTTGCACTGATCATGAACGCCATCACCTGGACGTCAAGACGGTTTCTGCACGAGTCAACGGCAAGACATCTTCTGTTCGTAGCGTGCCAAACAGATGGCTGACACGAACCAGGATACCGGTATGTTGATGACGGCCAAGAAGAGCGTCAAGACCGGTCTTGTCGCAGCAGCTGTAGTATCATCGTGGTGTTACGCAGCGACGATACTGTGAGCGCTGGTTCCATCAGCTGCATAGGACGAGCTGACAGCGAACAGTAACTCCGTCCGTTTGACGTACGTCTATGGCCTTGCCGGGCTCTGGTGGTTCACCTCCGGCGCGACAGTCCAGATCATGCTCTACGCCATCATGGCCATCGAGCTGAAGCGGCGGGCACCACGCGCAAATACCATCTTGGAAGCGCTTCGCATCCGATTCGGTACCGCAACACATATCGTCTTCTTCGTATACGGTGTGTCCTGCCAAATCCTCATAACGGCGGCCCTCCTTCTCGGCGGATCTGCAGCTTTTTCGGTAACCACAGGGGCGAACACTGTCGCCATGAACTACCTGATACCGCTCGGAGTCGTGATCTACACATATCTGGGTGGTCTGAAGTCAACATTTCTTTCGGACTACATCCACACGCTAGTCATCTTCATCATCCTGCTCGTAATTATGTTCAAAGTTATGGCCGTCCAATCGCTGCCTGTACTTGGCTCTCCGGGTGCTCTTTGGGACCTGCTTCAACCGGACATGCTCAAGACGCAAGCATACGGCGCCAAGGATGGCTCATATTTGACCATGCAGTCCGGCCAAGGGCTTCTGCTGGCTGGCGTCTGCTTGGTCTCCGGATTCGGCTCCGTGTTTGTCGATCCTTCATACGGACAAAAAGCCATTGCAGGAGAGCCAAATGCTGTTGTCAAGGGATACTTCATTGGCGCATTCGCATGGTTCGCAATACCGCTCGGCCTCTGTGCGACCATGAGCTTCGTTGCTGTCGCACTGTCCAACACCGAGTACTGGCCGGTCACAGGTGGAGTAACAGCTTACCAGATCAACAACGCATTGATCTTGCCGTTGGCCGCTGAGGCTGTGATGGGAACAGGAGGTGCTGTTGCTGTCATACTCATGGTATTCATGGCTGTCACGTCTTCCTTCTCGGCCGAGATTGTTGCTCATGCTTCGATCGTGACGTTCGATATCTACCAGCCTTGTAAGTAATCCTCGACAGAAGATATTGGTGTCAGATTGTATGCTAATAGCCCAGCAGATATCAACCCTTCCGCAGATGACAAGAAACTGAAGCTGGTCTCGCATGCAGCGCTCTGTTTCTTCGCTCTCTTCTCGGCATCTTTCGCGACTGGACTTAACTACTCAGGCGTGTCGATGGGCTGGATATTGGAGTGGGTTGGTGTCGTATTCGGCTCCGCAGTCATCCCAATCACGCTCGCTGTCAACTCTGCACATGTCAGCCCTCGCTATATGGAGCTTGCTGCGCCTGTGGGAACCGTCTGCGGCCTCGTGTCGTGGCTGGGTTCGGCGAAAGGGATGTATGGCAAAGTCAACCTCACAACGACGTTTGAGAATTGGCCAATGTTCATCGGCTGCACCATCAGCCTGTTCGTGCCACTCATAATTTGGCTCGCGATGTGGCCGCTTCACAGCAAGCCATATGACTGGCGCAAGCTATTCCGGATGGAAGCAACACAGCCCCGTCCAGGTGACCGACCGTATGAGCCCGAAGATGTAGCCGACCTTGGCGCGGACTGGGATCCAGCTGGCCTCGCAAGAGCATCGCGGAATGCGAAGATCACGTCAGGCGTGCTGTGCCTCATCTTCCTCATCGTCATTCCGTTCAGCTTGTACGGAACAGGCTACATCTTCTCGCGCAAGTTCTTCCTGGGCTGGACTATCATCGTCTTCATCTGGAGCTGGGTCGCAGCGCTATTAATCTGGTGCTTGCCTATTTGGGAAGCTAGGCACTCATTCATG
>JAKLLW010001048.1:0-19573 GCA_022814695.1 Neocatenulostroma microsporum | reverse complement strand
ATAGCCTACCACGGGTCACGACTCTGACAATACCCGCATCGAATGACTTCAGTGCCATGCGCTCGCAAAGCCTTGGATCCAAGGAGCGTCACTTCAAAGCGATCGATTTCGATGATGCGGAGTTCTTCCGACAGCTGCGGCGATGCTATCGAGAGCTCGGCGGGCCACTGCGTATTCTCAGTGCTCGATCTTTAGCCAGAATCGCAGTGAGTGGACCGGCATCGAAAGCTGCAGATGCAGGGTACGGTTGGCTTCATCAGCCGCGTTCGCCGCGCGTACTGGCCTACAGAGGCCTCAGTGATACCTTTAGCGAGGAGAAGATACTACAACACTACCGCAAGCCAGCGCTTGGGAGATCGCGCTACGCATTCGTGCACTGGGCTCATCGATTGGCAGCTGCTCCGCCAGCGAGGACGCCACAGCCTGGCGATGATGTCGAGCAAAGAGTTGATGGAGATTTGGTGCGTCGCATGGAACAGCCTGAAGGTCTGGAATTCATTGTCAGTTGGTCGATAGCGCGCATCGTGATCGCTTTATTGCTGGTCATCTCGATAAGCGTGGCCGCGGCTTTGCTGTGGATCTTCCTGGGCCGCAACACAGTCGCTGGACAGTCCCCTCACGGTGGATTCAGAGATGCTGGCGATCGGGTCACTTCCGGAGTGGTGATGGGTATCTGTATTCTTTTGTTTGGTCTTAGCGGCATAGCGGGTTGGTTGGGTATTAGCTGGCTTGTCATGTAGATATAATGGTCAGGGGCTGTTGGTCAGAATCACATCGAGGGCGGTCAGAGACAACATGATCCTTCTCTGCATCTCATGGTTGCAAGCTATTGTTGAGCCGTGAGCGGCCTATGACTACTTACTCACCGCAAATTTGCCAAGAGATGCTGTGAGCCTGTTGACAAGATGTCCGCCGCCCTGAAGGCATCCGTCGGACACCATGAGTACTTTACCACTGCCTGGATTGCCCGAGAACTGCCACAAGTCACATTACCAACGAGCCGGCAAATCTTTTCGTCGTCTTCGCCTGCCCTGTAGCAGCATCATGCCATCTACCACTGACTGTCTTTCTGGTAGAGGATCCAGCCAGCGCCACCGATGAGATACTGATCTCGCTGGCATCAAGACCCTCGATTGCGTGGACATCCGTGACATGTCAGCGCAGATTCCCGGACCCGCTTTTGCGAATCTCGCCTGTCTTAGATATCCAGACTCCGTTCCCGAGAAGTGCGAGTATTCAAAGATGAGATTTCATAAACCGATGACCTACATAATTATCGCTTCCCCTAACAGGCAACTTCTCACCTCGCTTTTCTAGAGGTATTTATGGCCTCACGGCACTTTCTTTACGACACTCCCTTCACACACTCTCTCTTTAAACACTCTCTCGACAACACTCTCTTCACACTCTCTCTTCACACTCTCTCGACAACACTCTCTTCACACACTCTCTTCAAACACTCTCTTCAAACACTCTCTTCAAACACTCTCTTCAAACACTCTCTTTTCACACTCTCTTCACACACTCTCTCGACGACACTCTCTCGACGACACTCTCTCGACGACACTCTCTCGACGACACTCTCTTCACGACTCACTCTCTTCACGACTCACTCTCTTCACACAATCTCTTCACGACACTCGAGGACGAATGTGTGCGCTACAGATTTCCCACTCTTACACCTCTCTACTCTCGCGCAATGACCTCTTTGACTCTTACGCAATGACCTCTTGACTCTCACGCAATAATGTTCCCTCCTACGTCCTCCGATCTCTTGACTCTTACGCAATGACCTCTTAGCTCTCACGTAACTGTACTTCCGCCTACATCCTCCGACCTCTCGACTCTCGCGTAACAACCTTTCGACTCTTGCGCAATTGTACTTCCGCCCACGGGCTACTACCCCTCAACTCTCGTACAAAGCGCTCCCACCACCCCTCAACCCTCGTGCGTAGCGCTGCCACCATACCTTCTACTACCCTTCAACTCTCACGCAATAACATTCTCTACCATTCTTCACCATCTCTCAACTCTCGTGCGACAGCGCTTCCGCCCACTTCCTGATACCCACGGCCCCCATCTCCGCTCGACTCTCACGCGATGGCATTCTCGACCACCCCTCGTCACTCTGTGTCTCTCACACAATGGCACTCTCCGCCACCTCGTCACCCACCCTATCCCACCAGCCCAAGTCGCACGAACTCCTGCAGCTAGACGTGCGCGATCTCGCGCTCCACGACGTTGCCTGATACTGCGGGGTGCCGACAAAGTAAGTACTATCTCTACCGGTCGATGTGAGATGTCGTCGATCGCTTTGAAATTCCTTCACGCCACCTGCCACCAGCTGTCTCGCCCGTGTAATCCTGTCACCGTCAGTAAGACGCCGATCCGGCTATCGCTTAGTTCTCGTGTGCTAGATTTCAGTGACATGGCACCATAGGCCTATCTGGTATGTCAAATACGGGATAGGCTAGTCGAGATACTATGGGTTTGCTTCTACGAATTCCGATGAGAACATGCCGGAGTCGCCCGGCTATGTAAGACAAGACCGGCGGCCCATAACACCTCACGAAGCCCTCCCGTATCGCCATAGTGAACCAGATGAGTAGAGATCCCTTGATGTTCTTCACCTCTCCTCCTGCTCCGCCTCATGCCACCTCCTCTGCCGCACTCCCACCCATTCCGGCTCGCCACTCACCTCTCTAATCAATAATCTCAATAATCTCCATAGGACACCCCTCCGCCAAATCCTTCCCCTTACTCTCCTTCTGCTCCTCATCCACAGCTCGCAAGCAGATGAACTTATCATTGAAGTAGTCGAGCTCCTCGCACTTGTCCGTGAACTCCAGCCTCTCGTGCCCGTGCATTAGCACGAAGCCATCGGTAACAGTGGTAGTAGAATACGTGTGCCAGATTGTGGAGATGGTGGTGAGGCGGTTGCCTTTCATCCAGAGGAAGTGTTTCTCCGCGCTGGCGCTCTTGGCCTTCTTGTCGATGTGGAGTACGGCAATCCAGTATCTGTGAGCGGGGAGAGGCAGGCGAGGCTTGAAGCCAAAGGCTTTTTCGTGGAACTTCTTCCAGTGAGCGAGGGACTTGCGGATGTCTTTGACGAGGTCGGCTTGCTTCGGCTCTGGTGGGCCTGGTGGTGGTGTAGGTGGTGGCGTAGATGCGGAGCGAGAGGTCTTGCAGCCGCGAGTGTGCTCGGAAGCATCGTGGTTGTAGTCGGGATGAGTGGCGCGTTGCTTGCCTTTGTTGTTCTTAGTTGGAGTGGTGTCGTAGGTGTGGGAGACGTTGATGTTCTCGCCTATGATCTCAATATCGTCGTCGTCGGCTTCTGCTGCGGGCGGTTGGGACTGGGATGATTTGCTGAAATGCTTGGCGAAGAGGTCGTCATCTTCGGCATCGTCTCCGCCATCTTGCACTGACTCAGCACCTTGGACATCCTCCTCATCCACCACCTCGCCCTCTGCGTCCGCCTCGCTGTCGTAACTATTCTCCTTGACGTCCACCTCACTCTTGACGTACTCCATCTCGCTACCGTCCATAGGCGCGTCCGTAGAGTCTTGGCTGTGGTCCTCGATTTGTTGATCCTCCGCAAAAGCAGTGAGTGACTCCTCGAGTGGGATGTGCACTCCTGAGACGGTGCGACGCTGTAGATTCATGCTGCTGTCGAAAGTGAGGGTCGAGCCGTTGTGGCGCTGGCGCTTCCGAAACAGTGCTTGTTCCAGCACATCGGTGCCGTCACGCTTACGGGAAGGCGGTGGTGATGGTGAGAGCTCCGGTAGACGGCGGGTGTTGCTGAACATGCCGAACCGCCTTGGGCTCGAATGTTGGCTCATTGCGGTGGTGTGGTAATGGCGCAGCGTAAGTCGCTGCTAGAATGTTGAAGATGCTCGGATGTCGAGATTGGTGGTGCTAGTATTGCAATGTGTGAGTCATGTCATTGTAGTGTGGGCAGGTTCTTCAGCTCGTGAGACTGTTGGTTGCAAAGAAGATGTCGAACCGAGAAGGTGCAAAGTTGTGAGAATGTTCTTAAAGGACGAGAAGTGCAGCAGATGACGCAAGTGTCAAACGAGAGCCGAGACCATGTGAAAGGGCCCGCGTGACCTTGACAAAGCTCACTTTACTGCATAGGATTGAGGTTTCAGGGCATTCCAGAGGCCTTCCGGAGCCATAAAAGGCTCTTCCTTCACCTTGAGATCCCACTTCCGACCCTCTATCCATATTCATCCCACATCTTCGGACGATCATCCCCAACTTCCCACTGCAACCATCAAACGAAAGCATGCCTGCCGGCGAGGGTAACAAAACGCCATGGAGCGATGCTGAGAAGGTTAGTCGGTCTGCGCATCTGCCTATTGCCGTTGCTTTCCCCCAGCCTCGACTTCAGTATATTGACTGCCGCCACAGCTGTCGATCCTCTTCCAGATTATCGAGGAGGCCGGAGCCATACCTTGGGACAAAATCGAACTGCCTCCGGATCGAACTCTCACGGGCGCAAAGAAGATGGTAGCTAAGGAGAAAGCCAAAATCGGCGGTGCAAAGGAGGCCAAAGCTGCTGGTGAGCCTGACGGCAAGACTTCGAAGGTATGCACTCCTGCTGATATGCCCTGTGGGCTACCTAGTGTTGAAGGCGGTGACAGCTAACATGCACGTTCCCAAGAAACGCGGTGCTCCGAAAGACGACGAGGGTGGCAGCTCGGCTAAGAAAACTAAGAAGGGATCGGGAAAGAAGGGTGCTAAGAAGGCTAAGGCTGGAGTGGAAGACGAAGATGATGAGCCGGTGGAAGCGGATGATGAGGATGCTTTTGCCTGAGCTTGTCTCCGGCGTGACTTGAGGTGCTCGGTATGCTGTGGAGACCCACGGCGGGCTAGCATTCTCTGCACGATCTGGAGAAGTCTTATGGCAAGATAGGGTGGAAATTTACTGAGCGGTGGTGAAGTGAGGTAGAACGAGGTACCAAAAGCGGCAAAGGCACGCTTCGGCACAGCCCGCGCTTGCATGAAACCTTATTTGTCCCATGTGATGAAGAAAGTGAAGTCTACGTTGTTCATCCATCTAGTCTACTGCCACAGATCTGCCTACTCATCTTCCATCTGTATATTCCGATCGCCTTGGCCACATGCGCTTGTTCGAATGCTTAATAGCCTTTCCGGAGGCCTGAAGAGAGCCGCGAGCAGCATTCTCATCAGCCGCAGCGCAACAGCATCTCCTCAGCTTTTCGCAAACAGAGCGCATACAGCATTTGGTGGCGGCAAGAGTATACATAGGAGCGCTGTGAGACCGACATCATCGGTCACTAGCAATTGTCGCATATCGCACTTTCGACCTGCATTCACCCGCGCCTTCACAATGGAGCACCAGCAATCAACCACGAAGCGCAAGCAACCCCCTTCCTCCAACTCCGATCGCCCTTCCAAACAAGTTCGCCGCCCATCGCAACCAATAGACGAAGTAGAAGATATGGAGGATAGCAAACCACACATCAACGGCGGTACCTTAGCCTCCGCAACAGATACACCCAATGGCCACATCTCGCCTCGCCAATCCCTTCTCGACGAAGACGATGAAGATGCTTCTGATCTGATCCACGCAGCTGCAGCGACAGCAGACACAGCAGAATGGCAAGCTACCATCGAGAAAGTTGTCCGTAACGTGGTCAGCATTCATTTCTCGCAACCCACCGCCTTCGACACCGACTCTGCCCTTTCGTCCGAAGCTACCGGATTCGTGGTAGATGCCGAGCGCGGATACATATTGACCAACCGGCATGTTGTTGGCGCCGGGCCGTTCTGGGGTTACTGCATCTTCGACAACCATGAAGAGTGTGATGTCTACCCCGTCTACCGCGACCCTGTGCACGACTTCGGTATCCTGAGATTCGATCCGAGCAAGATCAAGTATATGCCTCTTGCTGCACTGGAGCTCAGACCGGATCTGGCGAAGGTAGGCGCAGAGATCAGGGTTGTGGGTAACGATGCCGGAGAGAAGCTCAGCATCTTGTCTGGTGTGATTTCGAGGTTAGACAGGAATGCGCCGGAGTACGGCGAGGGCTATTCTGACTTCAACACTAACTACATACAAGCTGCTGCGGCAGCGTCTGGAGGTTCGTCGGGATCTCCAGTTGTGAACATCGATGGGTATGCGGTTGCGCTCCAAGCTGGCGGGAGAGCAGATGGCGCGGCGACGGATTACTTTTTGCCTCTTGATCGACCACTGAGGGCGCTGCAATGCGTAAGAGATGGCGTGCATGTGGACAGAGGGACGATACAGACGCAATGGGTCATCAAAGCCTTCGACGAGTGCAGACGGCTTGGGTTGGCGCCGGAGTGGGAGAGCAAGGTGCGTGCGGAGTATCCAAAAGAGACAGGCATGCTTGTCGCGGAGGTTGTGCTGCCGAAGGGCCCAGCCGACGGCAAGCTTGAAGAGGGTGATGTGCTGGTACAGGTCAACGGCGAGCTGCTCACACAATTTGTGCGCTTGGACGCTGTGCTAGACAGCAGTGTCAACGGCAAGGTCAAGCTCTTGATACAAAGAGGTGGTAAAGACATCACTGTCGAAATCGATGTTGGCGACCTACACGCCATCACACTTGACCGCTTCGTCTCCGTCGCAGGAGCATCTTTCCACGACCTCTCTTACCAACAAGCACGTCTCTACGCCGTAGCGCTGAAAGACCAGGGAGTCTACTGCTGCGAAGCCTCCGGCTCTTTCCGCTTCGAAGGCTCCTCGTCCGGCTGGCTTGTGCAGTCCATCGACAACAAGCAAACCCCAGATTTGAACACTTTCATCGAGGTCATTAAAGCCATCCCGGATAGAAGCCGTGTAGTGGTGACGTACAAACACCTCCGCGACATGCATACCCTCAATACCTCCATCATGCTGGTAGACAGGCACTGGCACAAGCACATGCGCCTCGCGGTCCGCAACGACGAGTCTGGCCTCTGGGATTTCACCGACCTCGCCGACGCTGTACCTCCGGTCGCTCCTGTGCCGCGGAAAGCGAAGTTCATCTCCATGGCCGGCGCCCAGCACCCCAACGCAGTCGATATCGTCCGCTCATTTGTTAGAATTAGTGCTTCTATGCCATTGAAGTTGGACGGTTTCCCAAAGACGCGGAAGATAGGCTTTGGCCTCGTCATCGACGCCGACAAAGGTCTCGTCGTGGTGTCCCGAGCGATCGTGCCGTACGATATGTGCGATATATCTGTCACCATCGCCGACTCCATCATTGTGGACGGGAAGATTGTGTTCATGCACCCTCTGCAGAATTACGCTATCATCCAATACGACCCAGCTCTGGTGCAGGCGCCTGTGAAGAGTGCGAAATTGGCGACCCGGCCGATCAAGCAGGGAGAGGAGACGATCTTCTTCGGTTTCAATCAGAATCTGAGACCGGTAGTGGCGAAGACGGCGGTCACGGATATCACTACTGTTGCTATTCCTGCGAGCGCTTCTACGCCGAGGTACAGAGCTGTGAACCTCGATGCCATTACTGTCGACACCTCCCTCTCTGGCCAGTGCGGAAGTGGTGTTCTGGTTACAGAGGAGGGTGAAGTTCAGGCGCTGTGGATGACCTATCTTGGCGAGCGCTCCGGCCACAGTGGCAAGGACATTGAGTACCACCTCGGTTTCGCTACGCCTGCTCTCTTGCCGGTGATTGAGGAGGTCAAGGGAGGCGGCAAGCCCAACTTGCGGATTCTGAACCTGGAGACGCAGACGGTGCAGATGTCTCAGTGCCGCATCATGGGTGTGCCGGATGAGTACATTGAGAGAGTGGAGGATGAGGATCCGGAACGGCATCAGCTGTTCATGGTTCGGAAGGTGGACGCGGACAACAGTGCTCAGGGGTTGCAAGAGGGCGACATCATACTCACGCTCAACGACCGGCTTATCACGCGGGTCAGTGATCTGGACATCATGTATAACCACGCATCCTTGAAGGCCACCATCGTACGGAAGCAGGAGATCCTGAACTTGGACGTCCCGACAGTCCCCACCAGCGAACTGGAAACCGACCGCGTAGTCGTCTTCTGCGGAGCCGTCCTCCACCGCCCTCACCACGCTGTACGCCAACAAATCAGCAAGATCCACTCGGATATCTATGTCTCCACAAGAATGGGCGGTAGTCCCGCTTATATGTACGGTCTCGCACCTACCAACTTCATTTTAGCAGTCAACACAGTACCCACCCCAGACCTGGAAAGTTTCATAAGGGAGACGAACAAAATCGGGGACAATGAGTACTTCAGGTTGAAAGTCATGACTTTCGATAACGTGCCGTGGGTGGCTACGATGAAGAAGTGTGAGCACTACTTTCCTACTGTTGAATTTGTGAAGGATTCCACCCTTAGAGAGGGATGGAGGAGAGTCACGTATGAGGGTGGGGAAGTGAAGAAGGGGGAGGGTGACTTGGTGGCAGGCGCTGGAGATGAGGAGGGAGTAGGGGATGAGGTCATGGAGGGTTGAAGTGGAGACCTCTGAGGGTACGCGGAAGGCGGCTGAGCAGACATTGCTATGCTGCTTGATAGACTGTATAATACACAGCATGCGCTCTCTGGACAGAGGTCGAGCCTGCAGCTCAGCTGCTCATTCATAGACTGTACAATAGAAAAGCATGGCGTCGCAAGCTCGCTCCTCTACTTCAGCCCTTCCATAGTGGGATAGCCCTTCTAAAGGATTTAGTAATGCTAGTTTCGTGCGCAATGCCTTCAGTCCTCTCACCCACATCCGCTATATTGCAGCCGCTGGGTGTCCTCCAGCGCACACAGGTGCGCAGGACTCCAATGTGAGATACCTTTCCCCGTGACACAACAATCGGTTGTACATATCTCCGCGCTTTCGAGTACCTCATCGCTTGCGTACGAGGCCCACCGCCTCATCTGTCCCGTCAATCCGATGAGCGGTTGTAGTGGCGCGGCGATCGTTGGCGATCTGCTCGCTGGATGCATCTGCTGCATGACCACCCACTGCTTGGATAGCCGAAGAGCAATGGCCAGGATTGCTTGAAACTTATCCTGCTTCTCCTCCGGTCTGACGGTTCAGCATAGTACACCGAAGCCACTCAAACAGTACCGTGAAAATAATGTTGTTCTCGGGAGATGAGTGGAGGCAGTTTACTCAAGCTTGTCCAGGTGTTCCAGCCGAGTAAGCACCACTTGCTTGCTCGTCTCCTGGATCTCTCCCGCTAAGAAGACTTCATCAAGGATAGCATAGACCTGCACACACATCCCGTCAGTCACTCGCCCTTCGCAAAGCCATCTCATCTCAGCTCACCTTGTAAAAATTGAACACCAAATCAAGCTCGCAAACATTCCCAAAGAACTGATCCAGTACCTCCACAAAAAAGTGAATCGCCTCCAAATACGCCAATTCATTATCATTCGCGTCCACGCAAGCGCAGAAGAACAGCCCAGCGTAGCGGCGATACACGATCTTGCTGCTACCGCGGAACTCCACGAAATTGGACTGATGCTTCTGGTCTCGTGGCGCTACAAGACGGTGAATCTCGCCCTTGAGCTTGATCTTCTCATCGTCGTTGTATGGGCTGTACCATTTCGCTAGGCGGGTCTTGCCTCTGTTGATGATGTCAGAGAAAGTAGGTGGGAGAGGGAGAGGGAGTGGGAAGGGGGGGCTTACTGTCGATTCTGGATGAGGATGAAGGAGAGGACCATTTTGTTGAGGTGGTATCTTCGGTGTTCCGTAGAGTCAGTCGTATTGCGGGCTTCGGTTAGTATGATCCTCAATCTATGTAGGGTGTGTTGATTATAAGGTCGAGATAACTTGATACAGACAAGGAAGGAAGTGGTGGCCATTGACGCGGGCCGGAAGATGCCGACCCTTCACTCCAGCCTATCAGGGCTGAGGCGACTACAATGCCTTCCTAGCCATATCATTGTAGATTTGCAAAGCTTTAAAACATTGTTCGAATAGGAGGTAGCAGCTTAAGGCCATGCTAGGCGGGTATACATACAGATCCGTTACATCACAGACGGGTTGAGCACACATCACAAATACAGCCTCTGTACACAACCCAAAGTTCATAGTATCTACAACATTCACCAGAATCCAGCTCTCCTTCTCTAGTAAAGTACTTCCTACCTCCCCACCCTCCTATCAACATTCCCCCGATGACTCCGATTCCTCAAATGCACCTCAAAGTCCTCCACCACTCTCCCGGGCTGCGCCGTATACAATTTCCCCGGACAATCATTACACCTTATCCTCGGCCAGAACTGAAATTTCCCTCCTACAGGAGGTTCTTGCCCTGGTTCGAAAGGCGCTTTTTGGTTCTTGATGGTTGAGCCATCCGAGGTGTTGATGGCGTAGGGACGCATTAGGGGCTCGAAGTCGGAGTCCGGGTGCAGGGAGCGGAGGGAGGTTATGGCTGTTGCTAGCCATGGGGGAGGAGGAGGCTGTGGGGTTGGTTAGGATATATGGGGACTAGTAATACATATTGGGGAAGGGGAAGGGAAATTGGGGAAAGTCATACAGGAGCTTCGTCTGCGGTGGGCCAGTGGTCGGTGTCTACGCGGCCTTGGGGGTCGTATTGGATGCCGCCACGCGGTGTGGTTGGAGCTGCTGCTGCTGCTCCTCGGAGTTGGGAACCGGGGGGTTGGGGTGTACCTCGTGGTTGTGGCAAAGACCTGGGTGTCATAGAGGGTGTGTTGGCTGCGCCCCTCGTGGGCGTGCCTATTCGGAGATTGCTGGCGGGTGCTGGTTGCGAGGCGTAGCCTGAGAGAGGGTACTCCTTCTGTCGCTGCTTCGCTCGGTAGTCTTCGTTCCAGGCGCGGAGTCTCGCTTTGCCGATCTTTAGCTTGACGATGAGGGTATCATCTTCGGCAGCTATACTCTCTTCTCTCAGCATACTTCTTCGCGGTGCGGTTCGGGTTTCGGGAGGTGCTAGTAGTTGGGCATCAGGAGTAGCGGATCTACCATAACCTGCTCGCATAGCAGCCTGAGCAGCAGTCGCAGCACCACGCATACCACGCGTTCGCGCAGTACCGGCATTAACGGTCGACGGTGCCGGCGACTCGTTACCTGAATCATCACTATCCAGATCCTCAGAATCCACATCAACGTCCCCACGAGCGCCAGCACGCTTGCCACCCCTACCACTACGCCTCGTCTTCGGTATACCAGTCGTCTCAAACGTTTCCACAGCTCCAGGTATAACAGAGTGCACAATCAGCGACCTTACAGTCCGTTGTCGATCCTTGAGATCCGGAAGCGCAGGACCACCGCGTCTGTTGAGCTGCCGTTTCTGCGCTCTGTGCTCACGCATCATACTAGTCTCCGTGCGCTCGAACTCAGCCTCACTCATCTCGTACATATACGGCGTCCAGTCCTTCTGCGCTTGCTGCGGTCTAAAAGCACCGTGTATGGGCGCTGCTAGGAAACCATCTCTCAGCTCTGGGTCTTCGATTGGCCGTCCGTCGAAGCAGTGATTCGTCAAGTACAAGCTCTTGGTGAACAGCTGGCTCTGCTCCCGGATCGAATGTGCAATAGCCGTGGTGAACTCGCCAGAAAGCGCGTTCTCCCACGCCATCTGCCGCGCAAACTCCTCAGGCGAGTTGTGAGGGTTGTTGATGTCCCATTCAAATTGGTCAATGAGCGTAATACGACCAATAGTGATATTAAGCTTGATCAAAATGCGCATCTCGTCGTCCTTGTGCTCACTATACGGCCTGCTGGGATCGAGCGGTCCGTCTTCGACTATGATGTGCGGGTAGTAGTTGTGTATCTGCTCATGCATCTCGGTTTTGACTTGTCGAGAGACTTCGTGCAGGTTTTCAGGCGGTATTCGCAGATCCTCGAGCAGGTAGTCTGTGAACATCTCCGGCGAGACCAACTTCTCGTGCAGGTTCCAGGTGAATGTATCTCGTAGCCGCAACTTATCCAGCTCGATGTCCAATCGTACAGGAACAAGCTCCTCATGTTGCTCCGCCTGCTGCGCGTTGTCTTTTCGTGGGATAGAGAGCTCCTTTGATCTCCGGCCTTTGGGTGGGCCACGGTTCTGGTTGTATATGATCTGGCTCTTGCCGTCGGTGATTCTATTACCGTAGCCCATGAAGCCATAGCCAAAGATTGACCCGGGATTGGCTTGACGCGCCTGCCTGACTTCGGTCTGGTAGAAGTTCTTCTCCCTCTCCTTCATACTAATCAGGTCCCGTGATCGTTCGGCTTGGTCATTCATCGCAGCCCCATGCACCATATCGCGCTGGACGTAGCGATCCAATAGCACCTCTTCATGTGGATGCTCTGCGCCATCCTCGTCCGTAACAGGCGGTGCTTCGCGCTTCACTGGGAGTTGGGTGCCATCCCGCGATCGCTTTCTACTCAATGGCGGTCCGCTAGATTGTTGCGCAGATTGGCTGAAGTCCATGTTCTCGCCCTGCGCTGGAGTCCCAGGTGTTCCGGATCCCGCTCCTGCTGCGGCCATCACTTCCTTGGCTCTCTGCTTGCCTTCCCGAATCGCGTCTTGTCCATCCGTGTTTGTATCTGATTGGGTGCTCGTCGTATTCGTATCATCGTTACTCGGTGGTTGAACCGCGCCAGCTGCGCCGTTCTGATACTGCTGAGGTTGCGCCTGCGGTTGCGCCATGATTGGGAGAGGGAAGGAGTTAGGGAGGTCGAGAAAGAGCGTGGCGCGTCACCATCAGACAGGCGATGCGCGATTCCTCAGGAAAGTACTGAAGCTCGTCAGTATGAGCATCCTCGTACGAACCCGCCATAATGGGTGGTATTCGAGTGTAACACCCCCAGCTCCCCAGCCGCAGTTTCAACTAGAAGCAGAAAGCAAAGCGCAAAGCTTTCCCAACTCCATCCATCAGGAAACAGAGAAGAAACCAGAGTAAACTCACCTGCAGCAATATTCACTCCACGGCACGCGACTAAATGAACGGTGTGTAAACACCACTTCCGACGTGTCAGAGGCCTTCCCTCGGCGTCTTCGGCTGGCCTGCTCGTTTACCCCTGCTTTACCACTTTGGGACGATATCTCACGTGGCCGGATCGCAGGATGCAGATACCGACGAGCCTCTTTCTCCCGAGCTCCTGGGCGATTTGTGGCGCTCAGGTATCTTGCTATTGGACCGTTGCTATATCCAGATGTCCTCGGAGGGTGCATGTCACTGGAATGATGAGCTCAGCGGCAGAGGTACATGTATCGCGAGTGCATCACGTTCCCCGCCCATCGCCTGCGTACTTCTCAAACCGCAATTTTGCGTACGCTCTACATACGTTCTGACAACTACGCACTGCCACTATCACTTCATGCACAAGGAAGGCGGATAGGAGTTTGACCACACGAGTGAGACTGGGATTTCGTAGGAAAAGTACCGTGTTCATGAATACTGTCTTGTGTGATTGATCAAGGAGAGCATGTGGACTTCAACAACAATATCGATCGCTATCACGTGACGTATACCAAGAACCCCCTTGGCTACGAGTACAACTAGAAGAAACGCCTCATACGCCTCGCCATGCCACCGTGACTGGACTGTGAACCTCAAATCTCGAGTCTCAAGTCTCCAACCTCAAGCCTCATTGATCGCCCTTCGGTCGAGCATCTCAATGCTACCTTGATCTCTCCACCCCATGCGGCTTCCCGGATGAGGCTGCTGCTGTTGCCCGCCTAGCTAGCACCAATGGGAGCAATAAAACCTCTTTCATGCTTGGTCCATCTCAGTGGTAGCGCTGTCGTTGGCGGGTCACCATTCTACCCTCCCTGTCGCTTGTATTGGTCTACTTCACTGGAAGAAGCGCTTGACATCCTATAACAGCGAGTCCAGCCTTGTGAAGACGCTGAGACAAGCAGCCACAACCTATACACCAGCATGTCAGCATGAAACCATTTCTTCAAGTCTGCGGTAAGGAGACCATCTTACCTCAAGCTGCAACTCCCTATCCTTCGCCGCATTGACCTCATCCCGAATCACTTGATCCAGGTTCGCCCCAATCGCTGCGTTACCGCCTGCTCGCTTCCCAAAAGGCCACTGCGAGTACTCCGCAAGCAACTCATCCACCTGCGCGAAAGCCCGCTCTCTTGCCTCATGCCCAAGAGTAACCAGCGCGTTCTCCAGAACATTCGCTGCATAACCTGCGCATAGCATAGCCACAGTCCGCAAATATCTGAAGTCGATGCCCTCTGGCAGCCATGTTGAAGGCGGGAGGACGACAGTCCGGTTCGTGAGGACCGCTCGTACGCGTCTCCGGATCTCGTCTTTGGCGCCGCCGTCGGCTACGGGATGGGTGGCCATATCGAAGAGGAGGAAGTTGCGCTTCTCGGTGCGCAGGATACCTTTGTCGACTAAGCCTTTGGCAAGCCGTTCGCGGACTTGTTTTAGTTGGTAGCCGATTTTCATCAGGTTCCATGTCTCGCCTGCAATACCACATATTAGCCATCACAATCCCTCTTCTCAACCTAAGGTTCTACTGCTGCTGCCGTAGCCTAGCTCTTCTCCCAGACTCAACTTACCACTCATCAAATCAATCCAACTACTAACACTCATCTTCTCACTACTCTTCATCATCTTCAACGCCTCATCCAACAACACCTCCCCCGTCATATCCTCATTCACAACCTCAATCACCCGATCCGCCAACGGGAACCTCCGCCTCCCACTATCCTTCTGCATGCTTATCCTCCCCCGAAACGCCAATTCAATCACTATACACCCCCTCAACGCATAACTGATATTATCATTCCAAAAACTCAAATACCCTTGCTTATCCTTCAACCCCATGAGCAGGACCTCCTCCATGAGCGTGAGTTTCGGCTGTCTAGAGCGCTCGGCATTTTCGGATATGTCGCGCGGGTCAAAGGCAATTTTGTGGCCGTTGGCGCCGGACTCGTAGGCGGTGTCGGGGGAGCGGGAGTCGGAGGGGTTGGTCTTGGGCGCAGGGGAGGAGACTCGGCTGGTGTCGTTGTCGTTGTCTGCGGATGCGCCGCCGGCGCCTCGGCGACGGGTCAGGCCCGCCGAGGCCATGGTTGGTGTGTGGTTCGCAGTATTGCGTGGGAGCTTCTTTTGGGGTTGTTGTGGGAGCGTGGGGAGCTTTGGGGATTTGTTGTAGCCTTGCTTGGGAAAAGTGCGGGTTTGCGACGTTGGAAGGGTCTGAGATTTGGTGGGTTTCTTGGCGGCGATGATAGAAACGCTGGGAGATCAAGAGTTTCCAGGAATGGCGCTGGAGTTGGTGAGTAATGTTCGTGGACTATATTTCAATCATGGTTGACATTATGAGGTTGTACAGACAGCTCGACGTGGACGGCGCTTCGCAAGGGTCGGTCCGCGGACCAAGCAATCGCGTTCGAGGCATGTGAATGGATCATTCAGCAAACGGCTTCACAGAACAAAAGTGAGCAGCATGGTGGTTGATGAGTAAGTAGTACAAGTATATCAAGTGCCCTTTAGCCAGGCTAGCATGTACAGTTCCGACTCCGAAGCGCACTTAACGCTCATCACGCGCCTATCCGCGAACTAGGCATGTGCTCCTCCATCTCCTCACTCGTACCGCTTGTCGTTTAGTGCGCTGTGACATGGTCAGTATCGTCCCGGTGACCTATTAAGCTGTGTGGTCAAATTTACCGTCAGGCTGGGCCATGATGTAGTCCACGGCTTGGTTGACTGCCTCTCGTTAGCATTCCTTCATCCTCCAACATCTGGCTCTAAACACATACCGCTGTGGATAGCGTCCGCCTCCTTGTCTGGGATCTCGATGCTAAATTCCTACCCATGCTGTCAATGACCATTCATGGCCTGTATCTCATACGCCTCTCCTTACCTCCTCAATGGCCATAACCACCTCCACCGTGTCCAAGCTGTCCAATCCTAGGTCGTTCGTGAAGTGCGATTGTGCGGAGAGCTACAATACTGTCAGGTATGTGAAAAGCAGGAGAGTGGACGTGTTTTATGGTACCTTTGATGCGTCCTGGACCTGCATGGCTTGTCAGTATGCGCTGGAGTCTCATTCCCGAACATCACTCATACCTTGTCGAAGTTCTTCAGTAGATCCAGGATCCGGCCGGCAACCTCATCCTGCCCAAGACCTGAAGAGGAGGCATAGCATCGTACAGCGGAGAGGGATGTCGCGGGCGCAGATATTCTTGACTGGATGAAGGGGGTTTGGATCGTTCGCTGGAAGGCGGGGCGCTGGACACGGGCAGTCGCCTGTGTGGCAGTCCGTGCTGCGCGGAGGAAAGCTGATCGGTACATCTTCGAGATTGGTGTGAGGGGTGTATAGCTGGTGCTGATGAGAGTATTCGTGATGATGTCGCTGTTCCTCTAGCAGCTCTAAGATTCAGAGACGCGGATATTGCCGCCGCATTGACCGCGCCGCCAAGGCCGGCGGAGTTGGAGGTGCCTTTCGACCAGCATCAAGCATCTCCTTCACCTACACGACATGATCAAGGACTACACAGGCTGCTACATACGGGCATTCGGTCGCTGATATGTCCGCCCATCCAATGCAAGATCGTGGAGTCAGGCCCACTCGTCCTCTCACACTCTCGCAACGCTTCCTCATTCAGGCATCCAGCGATCACCTCGCCAGATTTCGCTCTCCGAACGGCGCGATGATTCGACCGTGCTCAGCAATCACTCGGTCTGGTGTTCATAAAAGAGGTGATAGATCTGCCAGTACAGACTACCTACCAGCCAGTCTGTACAAGTCTCTTCTCCCTCCACTCAAAACAAATACTTGCTCTTCTTCTAGAAACATTACAGTATGAAGCCTCCCTTTCCTTCCCTGACCACAGAGTGGCACAATGATACCTATGCCGCAATCGACCCTACACGACCAGAGCTGTCTGTCAAAGGCAAGACAGTCGTCATCAGCGGCGGCGGAGCAGGCATAGGGCGCGGCTTTACGAAGGCTTTCGCAACCGCAGGTGCCGCATCGATTGCCATCCTCGGGCGTAGGCAGGCGATACTCGACGAGACGAAGCAAGAGGTCTCATCTGAGTATCCTGGTACTTCGATCTCAACACATGCTGTCGACGTCACTGATATTGCTGGGCTCAAGCAAGCCGCAAAGGAGATCGGCAAATGGGATATACTTATCTCGAACGCCGGCTACTTGCCCGAGACGGCCTCTGTAGTCGATTCCAATGATGATGATTGGTGGAAGGCTTTCGAGGTATATCTGCAATCAGCCCTCAGTGCACGTCTCGTCGTCTCGCTAACACCGAACGCAAAGATCAACGTCAAAGGGAGCTACAACCTCTCCAAAGCCTTTCTGCCAAGTCGCAACTCCGGCGCTACCATCATCGGCATCAACGCAGGCTCCATCCAAGCAGGTGGAGAGCACTACAGGAACTTCACTGCCTACAATTCGAGCAAGTTTGCCGCGATAAAGTTCTTCGAAATCCTGGCGGTCGAGAATCCAGACGTGAATGTCGTGAGCATGCACCCAGGCATCGGTAAGCCATTTCTGAAGTTGCACTTCAGATGAGGTCCCGGCCCCCGCGAATAGACTGCTGACCTGCACGTCCCAGTCGAAACGGACCTGATGAAGAAAAGCAAAATGATCGCACCCTCCATGGATACATTGGAGCTGCCATCCCACTTCGCTGTCTGGCTGTGTAGTGAAGAAGCGAAGTTTCTTCGCGGCCGTTTCGTGTGGACGAACTGGGATGTTGAGCAGCTAAAAGAGAAGAAGGATGAGATTGAGGGAAGTCTCTTGTTGACCGCCAACTGCATCGGCTGGCCTTTCAAGGCCTGAGGAGATTGCGTCATGTGTCGTATAGCATTTAACGCCAGAGTAGCCCTAACTAACCACTGTCAGTCCAAAGCGACGTAGCGCCTACATGATGAAGTCTCTTCAAGATTCATATCAGCAGACACCAAGTCGTGTCCACCTTGTACATCTCCGTGAGACCGCCTAAGGACCTGATGCGGCGAATCTCTCCATTGACTCTTTTATCTGAAGTTTCGTCTTTCGTCTTCGTCTTCGCCACGGAGGTTCTTGCGCGAGTCGGTGATTGGAAACATCCCGTAAGACGACCCTACTTTCGCGTGGTGTGATTGCGATAGGTTACTGCAGCTTGCAGCGCAATGCAAAGCATCATCTGCGATACTCCATTATTCCCGAGACGTCGGAACTAGACAGCGAGCACCTATCGTCTGTATTGGCGCGATACTTTTGGTGGCGGCATGGAGCGCATCGATACAGATAATGATACAGATAATGATGCTATGGTCAGCTACAGCAGCAAGCGAGCCAAAGGCTCGCTGCAGGGTTCCAATGCCATATTCCTGTCGGCTGTAAAGTGCCACGCTCCCCTAATCAGTTTGCCTTCTTCTCCGCCTAACGATGGCTACAGTATGCTTGCAGTCTTTCCCTTGTGGTTGTTGTCATCAAGCGCTGGCATCCGGGCGAAGCCGAAAGCGTCCTAGCGCCATGCTTGCGTGGCTTGGTTCTGTGGACGTGCCGAGACAACGCCGTTCGCTTTGAAACTTACGGTGAGGCAGCCCGTGACACCAGGGCAACAGAGTCTTTGTTGAGATCCAGTCGCAGTGCTTGTAGTAGACAGTCTCAGCCTTCGCTCACGTCTTACTGCTCTCAAGTTTCCGCTTGATGAGCTCCTGCAGCATTTCCAACTTCTTCCGCTGCTCCGCGGACAGTTGATCGGTCTCGTCAGAATCGGGCGGCGACGGTGGCATCGCTGCGGCTTCAGACTTGATCTTCTCAGCATCGCTATTAGCAGCCATGTACTCGTCCACGACTTCGGGCGGAGCCTCGGCCTATATGTGTGACAACAAGATTAGCATGCTGACGTCATGGTACAAGGCTTAGCGCAAGGAGGTACGGGTGCAACTCACGATCAACGCGCCGACCAGGTTCTCAACCTGGTCTTGGCCAAGGTCCAGGTCTGTGTTGGCACCTGCAAACTGAGCCAGATTCAGAGCAAATTGTTGCTCGGCGAAAGAGCGGCGGGCAAAGTTGGCTTGTTGAAGTGCAGATGGTGCGTTGGCGGCGACAGTGCGGGCACGCTTGTGGTATGCGGCCTCGTCTCGAAGATGTTGTACGCGTGTGCTACAACATGTGTCAGTGATGTGGCCTTGGTACTGGTTCATTGAACACTTACTTCTTGATCTTGTCGATGAAGTCCAGCTTGATGCCGGAGGTTGGCATGCGGTGAACGATTCCCTCTTCCTGCGGCGTCTCCTCGTCGTAGAACTCGGACTCGCTCTCGGAGGTCTCGTCATCGAATACGTCTATAACGCCGTTGTTCTGGAAGCCACGCTTGAGCGAAGTCTCGACGACTTTGGGGTTCCTCGGTCGCCGCAGGTGTAGCTTACGACGCGGCATGAGCAGACGAGTGTCCACCTTGCGCAGCTCCAGGTCTGCATGTAGAGGACACATCCAGTCATGCAGCTTCTTACCATCCCAGCTGCGTGCCGGAGGGTTGGCAAGAGGCGGGTCGAGGCAGTCAAGGTGCCAGTTCTCGCCACAGTAGTCGCACTGGATGATCGGACGGGCGGGTTGGCCGAGAGATGACTTGCTGCAGTAATAGCATAGCACAGTGTTGGCCTTGTCGTCCTTGATCTTATAGTAGTTTGGAAGCTCATC